>JAJONR010002548.1:0-73727 GCA_029582245.1 Solanum etuberosum | reverse complement strand
ATGAAATTCAGAACCCTAGCTATGTAGTTCCTTTAGTTCATGAATTACACATGCTAGGCCAGCTATTTCAGTTATATACATGCTTCAGTTTACGAATGTCATATTATCAGATATAATTGTTGCATTCTCAGAGTTTTTTGTCAGAACATCGAGCTATCCATGTTTTATAGAATTCAGTCATAATGTGTTAATTTCATAATCAACTGGGAGTAGCTTAATACCGAGTGGACTAGGGTTCCAGCGTGGCCTCATAGTCCCAGAACTACGTGCCCCGTAGGTTGTAAGTCCCCTCTGTGGGCATCATTTTAGTGATCACGCCAGTCATGCCTTTATACCTTTGGCAGGGTATATTGGGTCCTCTCGATGGGGCGTACACATCGGACTCCACATTTAGCTCATGTGGTTTTATGTCGGTTATTAGTATCTCCCACAGTATAGTCAGATTCTAATGCATTGACCAGGTTATCAGTTACAGTTTAGTGTTCAGACTCAATATATCATGTACTTGGTCATTGCATTCAGTTAGCTCAGTACTCAGTATATCTCAGTATTTACATTCAGTTTAGATTATATCATTGCTCTTATTGCTTTGTTCAGTTATGATTATTGTTCAGCTTTACTCTATCTTGCATGCTCAGTACCTTTCAAGTACTGACGCATACTCTACGCTACTTCTCGTGATGTAGGTCCAGGTTCTCAACTTCCAGATCACGCATAGATTGGTTCATGATCTTCAGCTCAACAATATTAGTGGTGAGTCCTCATTCTCCGAGGACGACATATATGGTTCCTTTGATTTTAGTCTTAGTTTCAGTTTTTGCTAGATTTAGCTGAGGCATGTCCCAGATTTCTAGTCAGTTAGATGCTTTATTTCAGACATAGTTAGAATCAGCTTTAGTATTTGAGTTTGACTTTTCAGTTGTTGTTAAACTCTCTATATTTATTTATTCAGATGTAGTATGGGTATTCCCCACCATTTCAGATTAATCTTATGATTAGCTTCTGCACAGTGTTTATTGATTTAGAAATCTTTTAGTATGCTTATGTTATGCCCGCAGGGTTAGCTTGGGGTCACTCGTGATCCAAGGTCCCGTGTCCGCGTCCTTGGGGTAGCCTCGGGGAATTACAAACTTGGTATCAGAGCGTTAGATTTAAGTGTCCTAGGATGTCTGAAAAACCACACTAAGTAGAGTCCTTTTCATGGGTGTGAAGTGCACCACATCTAATGAGGGGGAAGCTACGAAGTGTTTTAGGAAAACCTCACTTTCTTGATATTCTTATCGTTCGTTAGCTATAAATGAAAGCTAAGAAGACCCAACCAAATATGTCCACAAGTCTCTACGAATACTACAACCAACTGGTTGGGATAAGTCCCCAACGATGCCAACAACTATATACAAAACTCAAGTATGCAAAATCTATAGACAACCAATAGCTCCAAGAAGAATGGAGCTTATCAATCCTCAGCTGAGACAACACACCTATGGAAAAGGCCGATCAAGACATTTGTTGAAACCTGTAGCACGACATGCAGCATCCCCAGGCAATGGGACGTCAGTACGAATGAAAATGTACTGGTATGTAAGGCAGAACATGATGTCATAAATAGTTGTGATAGAAAGGGTAATAGAGATACCACCTGAAACTGAAACTCTAACTCTGATAGCCTCCATGGCGGACATCTGACCTCCTAGTAATCAAATATGCATGATATGCTCATTCAATCGTATTTCATGAGTACATATATATATATATATATATATAACCGGCATCATATTCACCAACTTGTGGCCATCTGTGTCTCATACGTATAAATATAGGCAATAGGCCTCATACCTCCCGATTATAGCTCGGGAGTAGAATGCATAGCCTGTCATGTCATGTATTTGTAATGTATATATGTTACCATACTCATGTTGCCAACCTTGGCCCATTGGAACTCATGTTCTCATAATTTCGTATTCACTTTCATATGACATGTAAACGCCTCATAGAACCTCATATACTTCTAGAATAGACCTAAGTACCTAACTCGATTTCAGAAAGGTAACTTAAACCTGAGAATATTCAAAAATAACTCAAGGTGCTTAAAGAATCTTCTCATGAACTCATTTAACTTTCGTACAACCATCTGGGTCTACAAACTCGTAACAGATTCGAAGCTCTTGACTCGACTTCAAGTTAGAAAATTAGTCATCTAGGAACTTAAAAGGAGACTAACATGCTTAACTTGATTTATAATAATGACTCCGAATTGAAAATAGTATGGTCCGTTTTAGAAATATGTTACTTGACAAGTATATAATAAAAAGAATATAGTAAGAGATTTAATATTAGTATCACTTTTCAAATAACATTTTTCGTAAAATGTTTTGGCAAGAAGAATGACTTAACAACTCCCTTGGGTATAGCATGATAATTCTTTGATATTTCAGCCCTAATCTTAGGATAATAGCTCGCGAATAGACATAAGAAATAAGAAACTTGACGGAGGATAACTTTACTAGAAACACACTTCACAATGAAACAAGTATGAGAACAATACGATAAAATCAAACCTTAACATCAGCTGACTTACCAATGCCCTTCACAGAGGATCTTTCTAGCAATAGAATAGTAAAAACAACTCATTCGATGATTTATAACTTTTTAGATTTCGTGCGATATGAAAAAAAAAGTTTTGCCTTAACATACCTTGAATTTGAACTTGAATAACTTGACATAGATAGTCGAGTTCTTCCAAAATTATTTATAAAATCAAAAATATATACGTTTTTTTTCCATCAACTGAATTCAACGGTCAAGTGCATGTACAGATGGTAAAATGAAAGGATTTAGCTACTTTTTATAAATCACCAAGAAATAGAATGGAGGAAAATTTGTTGAAGTAAAGGTGTGTGTATATATATATATATATACTAGTTTCACGGCACATGCGTTGCACGTGTGGATCGTATCATAAGGTAAACGCTGTGGTGAAATAGAATTAATATTACTAAATTAAAGCTTTTTAGTGAATAATTATAATTGAAAGAACATAGGATACGTGTTTTTAACTGATTAATACATATTTTCATAGAGATACTTGTTTTTGAGATCAAATGACCAGATATTACTGAAACATTTCAAAATACATTCAAAGTTTAAATATGGGGAGAAAGTGACATTTCTTTAGTAGTATTGTTGTTTACTTCCCTCAATTTTATAAAGAAGTTTAGCAAACAAAATAAAAATAAAATATCAATATAAAAAAGGTCACCAATAGCCTTTCCTCTTGAGGTTATGACCATAAATGATGGACACCATCTAACTACAATTATTCTCTTAAATATTCATACTTGAAATTTAGTATGTGCATGACATTAATAACGATTACAATAAATATTTTAATATTTTATCTTTATACGTAATATATCTGTTGCAAAATATTATTACTCAATTAATATTTAAGTAAGACTATTATAGAGAGGTAATTTTCTAAAAAAAAAAGTGTACTTCTATAGTGAATGTAAAAACTCTTATAAGTAGAATGTTATTGAGACAAAAAAAAAATGTAACATCTAAAATTAGTTCTAAAGAAAATTAGGTTGTTACAGTGAAATGTTATTATAACGAATGATGGTTAAATAGAGGTTTGAGAGTATGTAAAATATTTAACTTGACCAATTCTTATATATATTTGAGTATCATAATTTAATGTTAATATATGAACAACATCACCTCTAGTGAAAAATATTTCACTTCTTTAAGTTTCTATCTTATCTTTACGGAATTGTAGTCTTCTCCTTTTTTCTGCGGCATACATATCATATAGTTGTTGTCTAATGAAAGTATCTAGTATCTTATAGAAGTTGTATCGTGATATAAAACATTAAACTTTTTCAATAAAATAAATAATAGATGAATAAAATCTAAAGTATTATTTATAGAATCTTTAGTTTGATTTAAGATCATTTTATGATCAATCACTATTTTTTTTAAATCTATTTTTATATAGCTAGTAAGGAGTCTATCTTATGACATAACATCTTCACAGATTAAAATGAAAACAAAATAATAGGAAATTCGTACTTAAAATCTCACACTCAATATAAATATAAAAAAATGAAACAATTCATAGCCAATGATGAAGGAAGACGAAAATAGCAAATGACTGAAATCTGTTGTCACCAACACTTTACTTTTTCTCCGTTCATTTTTACTTACATATCTATTAAAAATATAATTATTATCATAATATATTATCATATTATAAGTAAAAGTGAAAATCTATTTTTGAAATAGTGGACTTAACATTAAAACTAACAACTCAATGGAGTACGTTGATGCTTGCTGCTTCAGCAAAATTAGGAAGAAACTACTTCGTTTGAGGTTAAGAGAATAAAGAATGGAAAAACAGAGAAGAAACATCTTACCCCAATCATGTGCCTTTTTTCGTATTTGTTTATTATTATTGTTTCTCCCACAACTTGATCTATTAATTTTATTATAAAAAATAATCTGCAATGTGTGTATTCGTCACTATTCACTCATTATGTGAACACTAATTATTAAATTTTCTCTCAAATGAAAACATAAAATATAAATCAATTAAATAAACAAAACAAGAAAAAGAAATGAAGATATATGCGCACTCTACATTGAAGTTTTCTTTGTGAAGCAAAGTTCACAGTGTGCTACACATTTTAATGCTCTTTTCTTCTTTAATTGAAAGCCAATACCTAAATTTCAATGCTAAAAACTTAGGCGAAACATATCAGTAGATTGAGGGATGAGTCATTTATGAAAAATTTAAAGGATCTCAAATTGTCACAGAAAAGAGATCCCCAAGAATTTATAAGAAGTCATTGGTTGTGATTTATGATCAAAGAAACATGAAGGTTTAAATTGTTGTGACTATTCATAGGAAATAAATCTTTTTTTAATAATTAAAATATGTTGATTAATTAAAACGGTATTAATATTCTAAAATTATATAGATACCATTGAAGTATGTATGTGATGAAAATCGTAATAGCAAAATACATGTGTGATTTGATGAATGATTTGGTACAATTTTTTCACCAACTCTTTATTATGTTTTACCTCGATTTTTTTTGAGTTTCGAACATAATCAACTGCTGCAAAGATCATTTTAGATTTTTTAAGAAGAAGAAGAGAAGAAATTTTTTAAAAACAGTCGTAGTTTAAAAGTGAGAAGAAACCCCTCTATTCATAGCTAACAAATAGTAGTATGAATAGATTTTAATGGTACCTTATAAAAAAGTCATAACCCTTCAAAAAAGTCACTACTCACCATAAAAGTTCTAACCCTTTGATAATGTCACAACTCATAATAAAAAGCAAAACCCTTTGAAAAATCACAACTATTTCAAAACGTCACAATCCTTTGAAAAGTCACAACTCTTTCAAAACATCACAATCCTTTGAAAAGTCACAACTTTTTCAAAACATCACAACCTTTCGAAAAAGTCACAATCCATCGGAATGTCACAAGCCTTTAATGTGAAAATGTGTCTACTTTTAATATAATACAATTAATTAAATAAAATAAATTGTGTATTTCTAATTGAGGATATTATAGTAATTCAACATTCAAAGTTTAGGAGTTCATGCTTTTAAGGTAGTGTAGATAAGCAAAGGGTTGGGGTTACTCTTAACCGACTATAGCTACACACTAACTATATAATTTATATTAAATATAATAAGGGGTATATATATTATTAATTCAAAAGATGGTACCTATCACCTTGATTGTTGTTGTCCAGATCCTCCACTTCCACGTGGAAGTGGAGATGGCAACCCTGTATTCAATTTTGTTTAATCACATATATATAGGTATTTTGTTATATAAATATATATATATATCAACTAGTAAAATTATTCGCGCCTCGCGTGGAGATTTAATATCACGAAATAAAATAATATTTAAAACCTATCTCATGTAATAATAATTCTTTAAACATAACAAAATTCACTATCTCCGTTAAAATATCAATAATTAATAAAAACTCTTATAAAAATAAATACATATCCAAATATATCGTAACAAAATGATTTTTTTAATTTTTTTTTACAAATATTCAAGACATTTTTTTTTTGAAGACAATAAAAATATATGTTTATCAAATTCTAATTTAAATACGATATTACAAAATTACGTGCAGTGCTACCATAAAATTCTCAAATTTAGGCTTGTAAGCCTTCAACACGGAACGATGGATAACCGTAAACACCTGAGGTGTTACATCCTTCCCCCCTTAGGAATATTCGTCCTCGAATGAAAATAAATACATGTGGGTGTAAAACTTGGAACACCTTCATAACTTGGCAGAATTTCAGCTATATATGGGACTATTCCAAACCTAAAATTCATAGGGAGATATGATTTACATCATATCAACAACACAACGTCTAGGAAACAAATGTTATCAAATTATCTCATAATGCATAATGTTACTCAACAAAGAAAACCTTCCTTTCCTTATCTATTTCCAGTAATAAGCTCATAGCACATCATGTATGAACGGATATGTCATTAAGCACGAATGAGGATACAGTTATATAAAGTACGAACATGTGAGTTCAATAAAAAAATCTCTGTGTAATGGGTAAGATATTTCATCTCTCGATGTATTACCGCTATACTATTAGCATAATATTTTACCATACATTATTTTGAAATCACACAGAGAAGTGACTAATACTTCGATAAATCATAAGCAATTTTTTTCGCGATAGGAAATGGTGCATGCATACCGGTGAGCACAGGAAGGAGTACACAAAATTCTTAGTTACTCAAGCTTTATAGCTATAAGAATGCATGTCTAAGAACAACATATAGAATGAGATTTAAAATGATAAACATGAAATCTCCCTTTAATTTAAATATTGACCCATTAACAAATGGTACCTAGATATATACACATGTACTCTATGCTGTATAAATATGTAAGTCACGAGGCATACCGTAAGTGAAAAATCAACCCATAAAAGATTTAACATCTCATTAAAGCTCATTGGTACATACAACATATAAATGACATGTATCTCATAGATTGATAATTCAGGACAGATGTAGCATACACCTAAATAATTTCTAAGGAACCACAACATGTAATCCTTATACCACAAAAATAGTCAAGACATGTGCATACCTTTAAACACAAATACTTATATATCATAACCCATCTGTCATAGCTTATACTAGTAATTCAAATAGATGATCTAATTTTTGAGCTTTGAAAAACATATAGGATTTAAATGCATGAACTACGAGATCAGTATCATACAAATAAATGCTTTGCAAGGGGTGTAACATGAGAACAATTAGCCTATAATAGGTTGTTATGATAAAATATAGTCGTGTATCTTGTGAAATAGGAATTATTTAGGCAAACAATTTGTTGGTCATGCATCGAGTATTATATTATCCTTTAAAGTGTATATCATATAACACATAGAACATGTTCTTTACAAAGCACACAATATTTTAGCCAAGACTCACCTAGCGTGATGCTTTTGGTATGAGTGAAGTTAATTTCTGATATATAGACATAGAACATATAATTGAATATTTTGTGAGACAAATAACATATGGACAAAAAATACTTGAACCATATAACATATGTGCTCAAAAATTCTTGAAGCATATAACATATAAGCACATTTTGGTGAAACACATAGAGTATAAGCAATCGATTTGGATAAAAAAATAATCTAGGAACATAGAATATGTGAAAATCATTTAAGTAGATAATTCTAGAGGAAGTCCTGACATATTAAGAAACATATTGTAATTTTGAAACAAATATATTTATATCCTATAGACAATAAATCATACATCATCTGAGTTGTTAAACTTCAACGCACTAATTATATAAACTTGGAAAACATATAATATTTTTAAATTTTTTTATCTACAAGGAATATGACATATAAATAAGTGTATTACGTCTATAACATACAAGCTATAAATTATTGTCTTGTGGGTGTACATTCTTTAACGTGTATGCACGTAACATGTGATCTAGCATTTTATGAAGCACGCAATACATGGGTAAGAAGTCTGTGAGTCATGTAACATGCGAGGACTTATCTTACTAAATATTTAACATATACATATGCTCTTAAAAAAACATGTAACATTTTAACAATGATTCATTCTATTCTAAAAGCTAATAATCTACAATGTAAATAACATAAAAAAAGTCTCGTGAAAAATATTATACATGACTTGATACCTATATGAAATATATTAATATAAGCACGAAATTTATAAAATAATTGGTATTTGACCAATGATTCATATACTGTGTAAGGGAATTAAGATTCTATAAATAAAAGATTTATATGATTTACGACATGCGGATACATAACTTATGACCTATGGGCATATGGTCTATAGGGCGTAGCCGCGTAGGCACACAATCATGTGATCGAGTATCTCTTAAAACAAGTAAACTAAAATGAATTAACCCATGAATTACAGAATTATGTTAAGTTCGCACCTTGTGAAGCATATAACATATAACTAACTAGTATAAGTCCGGCTCAACAAGTAAGTAAGCCCTTGGTGGTAAGCAATTTAGTTTTAATAAGGTTAGAAATAAAATTGTAACAAAATGACAAATAAACCTCGATAGATAATACACACACAAAAATAAAACAAATTTTTTTACAGGCCAACAAATATAACTACTCCCAAATATACATGGTTATGTATCATACTAGAGATCACGATTATTCTCTTATACATATACTTAACTTAAACAATTTCTGCCACTTATCTTATTAAGCCTAAAAGATTCTTTGGGTACCATAAAAATTCAAATAACACTACCATATTATAATAAGGATCCTAAGAATTTCAAAATAAAACACACACTTCCTTATGAAATGGTCCGCACATAACCTTTACGATACGAGTACTTAAAAGTATAAATCAAATAATCGTTAGAGGACATAATATACCTTAAGTGGATTTAGGGAGCTTCATTATCCCTATACACATTATAACACAAAATAATAAGCAAACATCAAATACATGAAACATATAGAACTATTATAGAATAAACTTTTATTATCTTTCTTCTAGTAAGGACTCAGAACTAAATACATACCAAAAACTTGGTCAATACATAATTAAGATATAAATAATACTTAACAACTTAGAAGCTAACTTATCACGTACTTTCTTGAATGATATTAGGAGATATAAGTACTTAATGATTCGAGCCACCGACAATAATATGACATAATTATATTTTTTTTCCCAACATTTTTCTAAAGAAACTTTACAAATAACCATGAATAACGATTATGATTAATAATTCAAATATCAAAGGTGAAGGAATATATCAAAATCTATGATAAATAATGTAAATAATTATGACAAGTGTTTGTTTAAGTTCTGATGAAGAACACTTATGCGACGAATTTTCAGTAGCGGATAATACATATATGCTAACACTTCATGTAACACTTATCATGTAAATATATATATATATATATATATTTTAAATATAAAATGTGTAGCATATAGTTAATGATCACACCATCTGTAACCACAGACAACAAATTTGTGGTACAACTAATGTGTACATTATTAACCCCAAAAGGGCACCTAGCATGTAACTAGTGAACTTATGGAAACAATATCATGTATACTCTTGTGTCATGAAAAACGTAGAGCATATAATCTTACAAGAAAATATATAGTAACATACTCATATATAGATTCTTGATGACTTAATCTTATAGACATCCAATGCCACGACTAGCTACAAAACATTTAATGGGGTCATTCTAGTCATGGTTTTACAATTTAAAATATATCTAGCATGTAGGTCGATATATAAAAATATAACCATTTTTGTATAGAACCCACGACATGTAAGAAATCGGTCTAACGTAATACATTTTTCATGAAAAATTTTACTTACAATGTAATTATTGTAAAATAAATAATCTTCAATATAGAGAAAGAAAATGACATAGACCTAGTAACTTATGAGACGAACAACAAGTAATAATTAACATGTAAGGCATGTAACACACATAATCCTATAAACATGTAAGCTATAGGCGATGCAGATACAAACTTATACTAACTCAATTCACTAGATAACTAGTACCTACAGAAAAACTCACATAAATCACTATTTAGTTAGGTTCGAAGTCACACATTTTATAGAAGTCATCCATGTGACTAGGGGATGTATGATAGAAACTGCCTCCTTGACAAAATTGACATATGTCCTTTTTCATTATACAAGATCATTTTAATAGATATAATTTACATGACACGAAGGAAAGTGTGAATTAGAAGTAACTTGTTATGACTGAGCTCTATCGCACGATCTAAGTGATGAAAGAATAGTAACCCTCTCTAAATGCCTAGTAGCCTCGTGGTTATAAGTGTGGTGCAAAATACACTCATAAGCAAGAATCAACTAGACACAACTTGTGGACTCCCTGGGACACGACCTTCTATGATACCAAGTTTGTCACACCCCAATTTAGCGGAGGCGCAACAGGAACCTGGTGCCTCATTTGACCGAGCGAACCAACTAACACATAAAGGAAGTGAAACAATCAGGGCCGACAAGGCCGCCACAATAACCTGCTGAAACAAGATAACTATAGCAGCGAGGTCACAACAACATGAAAGACATAAAATAGGCCGGCAAGGCCAACTTTACTATAAAGAACTAGCATTTCGACGAGGCATCATCTGAAACCATAAATACAATAAGCCGAAAAGGCTATAAATGAAAGTTGAGAAGACCCAACCAAATATGTCCACAAGTCTCTACGAATACTACAACTCAACTGGTTGGGATAAGTCCCCAACGATGCCAACAACTATATACAAAACTCAAGTATGCAAAATCTATAGACAACCAATAGCTCCAGGAAGAATGGAGCTTATCAATCCTCAGCTGAGACAACACCCCTATGGCAAAGGCCGATCAAGACATTTGTTGAAACCTGCAGAATCCCCAGGCAATGGGACGTCAGTACAAATGAAAATGTACTGATATGTAAGGCAGAACATGATGTCACAAATAGTTGTGATAGAAAGGGTAATAGAGATACCACCTGAAACGGAAACTCTGATAGCCTCCGTGGCGGACATCTGACCTCCTAGTAATCAAATATGCATGATATGCTCATTCAATCGTATGTCGAGTACATATATATATATATATATAGATGAAAATGCATGACATACACAATCAAATGTTAGTAATGGTGGTGCCTTCCGGTAGCGAACCAGCATCATATTCGCCAACTTGTGGCCATCTGTGTCTCATACGTATAAATATAGGCAATAGGCCTCATACCTCCCGATTATAGCTCAGGAGTAGAATGCATAGCATGTCATATCATGTATTCATAATGTATATATGTTACCATACTCATGTTGCCAACCTTGGCCCGTTGGAACTCATGTTCTCATAATTTTATATTCACTTTCATATGACATGTAAACGCCTCATAGAACCTCATATACTTCTAGAATAGGCCTAACCACCTAACTCGATTTCAGAAAGGTAACTTAAACCAGAGAATATTCAAAAAGAACTCAAGGTGCTTAAAGAATCTTCTCATGAACTCATTTAACTTTCGTACAACAATCTATGTCTACAAACTCGTAATGGATTCGAAGCTCTTGACTCAACTTCAAGTTAGAAAATTAGTCATCTAGGAACTTAAAAGGAGACTAACATGCTTAACTTGATTTATAAGAAATACTCCGAATTGATAATAATATGGTCCGTTTTAGAAATATGTTGCTTGACAAGTATATAACAAAAAGAATATAGTAAGAGATTTAATATTAGTATCGCTTTTCAAATAACAATTTTTGTAAAATGTTTTGGCAAAAAAGAATGACTTAACAACTCCCTTGGGTATAACATGATAATTCTTTGATATTTCAGCCCTAATGTTAGGATAATAGCTCGCGAATAGACATACGAAATAAGAAACTTGACAGAGGATAACTTTACTAGAAACACACTTCACAATGAAAGAAGTATGAGAACAATACGATAAAATCAAAGCTTAACATCAGCTGACTTACCAATGCCCTTCACAGAGGGTCTTTCTAGCAATAGAAGAGTAAAAACAACTCATTCGATGATTTATAACTTTTTAGATTTCGTGCGATATGAAATAGAAAGTTTTGCCTTAACATACCTTGAATTTGAACTTGAATAACTTGACATAGATAGTCGAGTTCTTCCAAAATTGTTTATAACATAAAAAATATATACATTTTTTCCATCAACTGAGTTCAACGGTCAAGTGCATGTACAGATGGTAAAATGAAAGGGTTTAGCTACTTTTTATAAATCATCAAGAAATAGAATGGAGGAAAATTTGTTGAAGTAAAGGTGTGTGTATATATATATATATATATATAAATAAAGGGGTGGGGTTACTCTTAACCTACTATAGCTACACACTAACTATATAATTTATATTAAATATAATGAGGGGTATATATATATATTGAAACTAGTAAAATTATTCGCGCCTCGCGTGAAAATTTATTATCACGGAATAAAATAGTATTTAAAACCTATCTCATGTAATAATAATTCTTTAAACATAACAAAATTCACTATCTCCATTAAAATATCAATAATTAATTAAAATTCTGATAAAAATAAATACATATCCAAATATATCGTAACTAAATGATTTTTTTATTTTTTATTTCTTTTTTTTTACAAATATTCAAGACATTTTTTTTAAGACAATAAAAATATATGTTTATCAAATTCTAATTTAAATACGATATTACAAAATTACGTGCTGTGCTATCATAAAATTCTCAAATTTAGGCTTGTAAGCCTTCAACACGGAATGATGGATAACTGTAAACACCTGAGGTGTTACAGAGGGGCTGAAAATTTCCTGTTCGGCGAGCTCCATCGAGCTCGCCAAGGTGGATCGGCAAGTCGCATATTTTACCCCAACTTCCCCTTTGTTTGATAAATCGTAGGTTTGAGTTCTGTCATTTTTTGCGAGCTCCCTTCAGCTCGCCGAACTGACTCGATGAATCACCCAGTTAGTGATGACCTCGCACTTTGTGTTTTATTTTTACTTGGTTGGCTACTATCACTTTTGACGAGCTCTTCCAAGCTCGCCGAACTTGTTCGGGGACTCACCGGCTTGGTTGGCAAGCACTAGAACAAGTTTTTGCTGAGTTTTCTTTTTGATTAATTTTTAACTAAGATTCACCCAATCTATGTTATGGGTTGTTCTTCACTACATGTATGTCAAGAAATTCATATTCTCCTCCTCCACCTTCCCGAAAGAAACAAAAAGGGGTGGCGATTACAAAACCAAATAAGCAACAACAGGCCGCTCCACACACCTCTCAATCTGTGAGCAAGAAACAGAGAAAGAAGGCCGCCAGTACTTCTCTAAACACAAGGAAAAGAGTGTTGATTGATGAGAGTACGTCCTCCTCTTTCAAATCTGACGGCGAGCCACTAAATTACTCATGGACTGATGCCTAAAACATCCCATTTCTTGTCGATTAAGACTACATATTCAGTAGAAGATTATGAGAGTTTATACATTCGTTAGATAGACTAACTTGATGGAGTCCCTTTGTCCATAATTTTAGATAGGCGTGCACAATTCACTACTTTGTTTTGAAAGTCGTTTCAGAAAGATTTGGGTTTGAAGGTAAACCTTAGTATTGTTTTTCATTCTCAAATGGATGGTTAATCAGAGCGCAAAATTTAGACCATAGAGAATATATTGAGAGTATGTTTGATGGATTTCAAAGGAAAGCCTCTCATAGAGTTTGCTTACAATAACAATTATCACTCTAGTATCCACATAGATCCTTTTGAGGCTCTTTATGAGTGAAGATGTAGATATCCTATTGGCTAGTTTGAGGTTGGTGAAGCTGAGTTGATAGGACCAGACTTGGTTCATCAAGCCATGGATAAGGTGAGTACTAATCAAGGAAGGTTGAAAACAGTGCAAATTTGTTAGAAATCCATTCCAATATTATAGGAGAGATATGGAGTTTGAGGTTAATGATTGGGTCTATTTGAAGGTTTCACCCATGATGAATGCTATGAGATTTGGTAATAAAGGAAAGCTCAGTCCCCGATATATTAGTCCTTACAAGATATCAAATAGGATTGGTAATGTTTCTTATGAATTGGAGTTACCACCAGAGTTAGCGGTTGTCCATCTGGTATTCCATATCTCCATGATAAAGAAATGCTTGAGCGATCCTTCTCTTGTTGTGCATACAAAAAAGTATTAGTATGAAAGTCAGTCTATCCTATGAGGAAGTTCCAGTCCAGATCCTTGATCGTCAGATTCGTAAGTTGAGAACCAAAGAGGTGGTATCAGTCAAAGTGTTGTGGATGAATCAATTTGTAAAAGAGGCTACATGGGAAGCCGAAGAGGATATGAAAACTGGATACCCTCATCTCTTTTCCTCCGATTCAGTTCCAGTCCAAGGTATTAACTATTCCTAGTGTAACATCTCGTACTTCAAAAGAACTAATAAAGGTCCGTACAAGTTAAACTTCAATTTTTAGTTTTGGGTCAACTTCAAATGACCATAAATTTTAGCACATAAATAATTATAGGGTCCATAAGCTATCAAATTGAAGGTCTCTGAATCCTATTTCCAACGCCGCCAAGTTTGCTAAATTCCGAGCTCGGAGTAAGAAGTTATGCCCGTTTGAGTGAAGCCTCTCTAGTTAAGGCTTTTCATCAGTTTGAGAAAGGGGTATTTTGGTATTTTTCTTACCCCACATGACTTGACCACGTTTTTCCTCACCCAAATTGAGGGTCAAATCAGACGCTAGGTATTTCTCACATTCCAAAAATGCTTAGGTATTTTAGAGAAAGTTTCAAGAAGAGGAAAAAAGGGTTTTCAAACGTTCATTCAAGGGTTGAGGAATTTCGCCAAGAACAAGTATTCTTTTGAGGTACGTAAGTTTCTCACAGTGTTGTGCTTGTTCGTCCACACGTCATACATGAAATTCTTCCATGAATTTATTCTTGACATCGTTTGTATTGAGATTCTTGAGAAGTTCTTGAGTTTTAGATTTCTTCTTTAACGATGGAGGTTTTGAGTTCTTGAGGTGAGGGTCTTGCGAATGAGTTATGTTATTGATAGATTTCATGTGGGATTTCATTGAATTTGGGTTGGGTTGATGAATTAAAGAGAGTTTGGAAGAAACCAATCGATTCTAGATGAGTTAGGACCCAAAATTGAATAAGAAAAATTCGTCGGATTTCTGGGTTTGGGATGGGGAAATACGCCCCCAAGGCGCCAGGAGGGCAGGCGCCCTGTGCCTACAGTTTGCCCCAAAGTACTCCCAGTACTTTGATGCTTGGCGCCCTGCGCCAACAATGCGGCAGGGTCGTCAGGTGCATTTCTTCTCCGTTCTTTGTCCCGTGTGTTCTTTTTGAATCGTGACTTTGTTCTCTTCTTGGTATTAAATCTTAAAGTCTTTATCAATCCTTGAGAGATCCTACATATATTAATCACATCTCTTAATTTACATTTCAAATTAAGGTAAAGTTAAGAGGAAAGTTCAAGAGGTCTTTTTGAGTCAAATTTGAGAATCCTTTTGCAATTAACTAAAGATTTGAGCTAAGTCTTGAGTAAATGAGTATGAGAATGAGGAGAGTTGTGTTTTATATTTCACAAATGAGTATAAGGGAACTAAGTATGCCCAAATTTAACACTTTTACCTTTTCAAAGAGAGAAACATTGATTTCTAAATGAGTTATGAGTTTAGAGATGTTTTCAAAGTATTACTTCTTTTAAGATGATCTTTTGGGTAATTATCTCAAATTGAGAAGGAGTTATGTTTTATACATTTGAACATGATTATATATTATTGGGAGTAGTATTGATCACCGATATGGGGATGAGTTCAGACAACTTAAAATCCTCGTAAACCATATATATCAACATGGGTAAGGGATCATACTTTTTAGATGATTCCTTATTGCTTTTAAGCATAGCTTAGTGGATCCACTTAGTTGAGGTGTTCTATACCCCGACAAGGTATAGGACAGTTCTGCCAGCGTGGGCGAGACGCTGTATCATCACGTAGCTCATAGTGATGGTTGTCGGTTAGAGAATCTCCCAAATAAGAGTAAAGAGTATGTTATTGTACTTTTATACATCATTGAGGTTTATCTCCTTTTTTATAATGTTTTAAATATTGCATCTATCATTGTTTCTTTGTATTGAGTTGAGTTGAGGTGAGTATTTCTTCCAGCCTTGTGAGTTCAGTTAACTATTACTTTTAGTTTTCCCTTACATGCTCGTACATTCAATGTATTGACGTCATTCGACCTGCATCATTTTATAATGCAGATACAGGTGTTCAGGGTCATCAATAGGTGCTTTGTTGATACCATTTGCATTCCAGTTATTTTTGGTGAGCCTCTTTTCTTTCTAGAGGATTCCATATTTATATTTCATCTTTGTTAAGATGTCGCGGGTCTTGTCCCGACATCTATCGTATTATTTAGAGGCTTCATAGATAGTAGTAGTTGAGGAGTCTTTAACTGTTACCTTGTTGATGTTTTAAGACCTTGAGATGATTTCTTATATTTAATTAAGCATTTCAGACATTTACTGTGTTGAGTTATTGTTGAGACAATTTGAGTTAATCTTTGCATTTGAAGTTTTTGTTTTGTTGATTAAGTCTTTCGCTGAGTAGTGAGCTAGGCCAAGGGTTCGCTTGGGGACCAACGATGGTTCTCGAGTGCCGGCCACGTCCAGGGTGTAGGCTTAGGGCGTGAAACCTACAATACTTATTCAATTCAGTCTCTCCTTCAGTGTTTGAGTTTATGAGTTTTTATGTGTATTTTGCATAAAATTGGGCTTTTAAACCTTTCCCTACCCTTTTTGTGCTTAGTTCAGCCATCATTCGAGGACGAATGATTCCAAGAGGGAGATATTGTAATATTCCAAAAAATTCTAAGCTAAGGCCCGACCATTCTTCATTTGCGTGTAAGATCGTATCGGGTCATTCTTAAATTGTTCTTAGGGCTTAAGGTCAATTCTTTAATGTCGGAATGGATTTGGATATAAATTAAGGTCGCAAGAACCCCCTAGCACAAAGTTGAGTTGAAAGCTTCCTTACCAATTCAGTTTTACATAAGATTCTATTTAGGTCAACTTCAAACGATCATATCTCTCAGAACATAATGAATTAGGTGGCCTATGACCATCAAATTGAAGGTCTATCAGACCTCTTTCTAACTCCACCAAGTTTGCCTCATTTTGAGCTTAGAGTAAGAATTTATGACTCTCCTACCAGAGACTACCAGGTCAGAGTTTCCTGAGTAAATTCCAACGAATTGCTTCTACGTGCCATATTAATTTCTACCACCTATACTGTCAACTCGTAAAAACTTCAAAGAAGTCAAATTTTGGGGTCCAATTACAACGGATCCATCTACGGGTCGTAGAAACTTTTACTGATCGTAGTTTGGACTCGTATAAACTTCTACGGGTCGTAGTTTGGACTCGTAGAATGAGATTTTGTGCCATAAAAATTAGTCTGAATTCCACGAATGGACTATATGGTCCGTAGAACAAACCACCGTAGATGGCCTCGTGAAAGGTTTTTGTCAACTTTTTAAGAAGGGTATTTCAAACTTTTATTACCCATTCTATGCCAAAAACCCAACTTTTAACTCTAAGTTAAGGGTTAAAACAATGTTAGTCGATATTTTACGTTCATTAATACTCCCAGTCATTAGAGAAAGGTTCCTAGATGAAGAAAAGCTACGGTTTCAAGCGTTCTTTGAGTTTTCACCGATTTTGTCAAGAGCTTTGTTATTCTAGGTATGTAAGGATATCCATAGTGATGGGCTGAGTTTGTCCTCACGCCCTACATCTCAATTTAGTCAGTAAGAGTTAAATCTATTATACCCTTAGTTTCGAGAATTCTCTTATATGAGTCGAGTTATTGTTTATGAATTTTAAATTATTGATTATGAGTTGCACTGTATTATGCTTTGAGATCTTTGAGTTATTATTCATGTTGATAATCTCACATGAACCCTAATTTCTGAGTTTTGATTGAGAATCTTTAAGACAAGCATTTTTCCTTGAATCGATTCTTTTGAGAAGTTAGCATGAGTTCAAGAGAAAGTTAAAGTATAAACTCCTATTCTGAGTAAAAGTATAAGAGAACTAAGAATTCCCAAATGTATCACTTTTTACATTGAGAAATGAGAAATTTTAATTTCTAAATGAGTTAACGAGTTCAAATATATTTCAGAGCAGTTACCTCTTTTAAGAGGATATTTTGAGCAATTACCTCAAATTGAGAAAGAGTATACTTTATACATTTAAGCATGGGTATATATTTATTGGGAGTAGTATCGAGCACTGATATGTGGATGAGTTCAGACAACTCACATTCCTCATAAACCATTTAGCCAATATGGGTAAATGATCGTACTTTTTAGACGACTCATTATTGCTTTCAGGCAAAGCTTTAGTTGATCCACTTAATGGAGATGTTCTATATCCCGACAAGGTATATGACAGTTCTGACAGCGTGGGCGAGACGCTATATTATTACGTTACTTATAGTGGTGGTTGTCGGCTAAAGAATCTCCCAAATAGATTTAAAAGTGTATTTTTATCATATCACTTAATATGTTGAGTTTAGATCCTAGATCGTTAGGTTCACAGATTGAGAACCAAAGAGGTTGCATCAGTCAAAGTCTTGTGAAGAAACCAATTTGTTGAGGAGGCTATATAGGAGGCCGAGGAGGATATGAAAAGAGATACCCTCATATCTTTTCCTCCAAATCAGTTCCAGACTAAGGTACTAACTCTTTGTAAAGTACTCTTTCAGTTTGATGTGTTGAGTTCATGTTATTTATGTGTTTTATGCTTGTGTTGGGTTGTTAGAAACTTCCCCACCCGCGTTCATGTTTGGTATGATCTCTTTCGAGGAAGAATATTCCCAAGGGGGAGATATTATAACACCCCAAAACTTGGAAAGGAAAATTTGCAGAAAAATATGCTGAGAACTGGTTCTACGGAACCTACCTATGGATTGTAAAAGGTTCTACGGGACGTAGGAAGGGAGCTGTAGGAACCAAGATTGAGTTTGACATTCTTGAGTTGAAGGTTGAGGTCTACAAAAGGGTTATACGGACCGTGGAATGGTCCACGAGTCGTAGAATGGTTTTGTGGAAAGTGTGGAAACTTTGGGTTTCAATAACTTTTTCTGCGTATGGACAAGACGAGCAATCATTTTTCCTACGAGTCATAGATGAGTTCCATAGGAGTGATCCAGACTTAGTGAGATCTTATATTCAAAATTGAGTTCTACGAGAGGGTCCTACAAACCGTAGAAAGTTCCATGATCCGTAGAAAGGACCCGTAGAAAGTTGTCTAATTTTAGACCCCAGTAGTTGGTTCTACGGTTGGTCAGGACGATCCGTAGGAATTCCTATGGACCGTAGACATCAACTGTATGACCTTTTGGGCAGTTTTAATTGAGGGTATTTTGGACTTTTCTCATCCCTTCTAAGCCTAAGCCCTGACCCTTTTACACCTAGTTAAGGGTTTAGAAATTTCTAATCAGTTCTTTTAGTTCATTGCACTTCAAGTCATTAGAGAAAGACTCCAAGAGGATAAAAGTTAGGGTTTCGAGAGTTCTTTGAGTTTCATCGATTTTGTCATGAACTTTGTTCTTCTAGGTATGTAAGGCTATCATAGTATTGGACTAGTTTGTCCTCACACCCTGCATATGTGTAAATTCAGTAAAAGAGTAACCTAAGGTTTTATCCTTGATTTTGAGTATTCTTAAGACGAGTTATATTGTTGAGTTATGAGTTCTTGTCCTTGATGTTATTTGTTCATTTCTATATTTCAGCATGAACCCTAATGTTGAGTTAAATTTGACAATCTTTTCAAAACAAATATTTTGTCTTTAAATTAATTTATGATGAGAGAAAAATATGAGTTTTGAGAAAGAGTTTTCAACTATGAATTGAATAAGATTATAATGGAACTAAGTATTTCCAAAGGTATCACTTTTTACATTGAGAAAAGAAAAATTTTGATTTCTAAATGAGTTAATGAGTTCAGCAGAGTAGTTACCTCTTTTAAGAGGATATTTTGAGCAATTAACTCAAATTGAGAAAGAGTATGTTTTATACATATGAGCATGGGTATATATTTATTGGGAGTATTATTGAGCAGCGATATGAGAATGAGTTCAGCCAACTCACATTCCTCATAAACCATGTAGCCAACATGGGTAAAGGGTCGTACTTTTTAGATGACTCCTTATTGATCTCGATCATAGCTTTAGTGGATCCACTTAGTTGAGGTGTTCTATACCCTAACAAGGTATATGACAGTTCTAGCAGTGTGGGCGAGACGATGTATCATCACGTAGCTCATAGTGATAGTTGTCGGTTAGAGAATCTCCTTAATCAGAGTAAAAAATATTTTATTGTATTTTTTTATATACATCCATGAGTTAACATCTTTTATTTATGAAGCTTTAAATATTTTCATCTCTTGTCATTACTTTGTATTGAGTTGAATTGAGGTAAGTATCCTTTATGCCTCATAAGTTCAGTTATTTATCCATTCAGCTAAATTACATACTCGAACATTCAATGTACTGATGTCTTTCGACCTGCATCTTTTTATGATGCAGATACAATGTGTTCACGATCATCAATAGGCGCTTCATTGAGATCACTTTTCACTGCAAATAGCTTGGGTCAGCCTCCTTGCATTTCAGAGAACTTCACATTTATGTTCTATTCAGTTTTCTTGAGATATGATGGGTCTTGTCCCGACATCCATCTTGAATAATAGAGGCTTCATAGATAGATAGAGTTGAGGATTCTCTCAGTATTTACTTTTTTTTTTAGATGTTTTGCAAACTATTATACTTATGTTATTGAGTATATTACAAACAATTTGAATTAAGTATTTACTTTGAGTTTAAATGTTCTAAATTCTGTTTCAAGCCTATTATCGCTCGAGTAAGTCTTCTGTTAAGTAGTCAGCCAGGCCAAGGGTTCGTTTGGGGACCAACAATGGTTCTTGAGTGCCGACCACGTCCAGGGTGTAAGCTCGGGGTGTGACACCAATATTTTCAATTAAAAATGTACATGAAGTTATTCTATTTTAATGAATAAAATGAGATTTAAAAAAATATATTTTTATCAGTTAAAATAATTTTAAAAGAAAGACAACAAAAATAGTGTTCTTTAAAAATAATGGAGTATTTCATTAGGTATAGAGTAAAGACATACAGTGACACCTAAAGTTGTCTCGAAATTTCAAAAAGACACTTTAACTAAGCGAGTGTCTTATTACCCCACAAAACATTTAAATACCATTGTAAATAGACCATTTTTCCATGTTTTCTCATCAATCTCAGATTTTGAATATGCGATTGAAGCACACTCTCTTTTAATTAAGTATTTTAATTTTAAAATTAATAAGATGCTGATTTAACCTGACCCGAAACATTGAGCTTCCAACTTCAATAATATGAACTTGATTCAAACTTCCATTGGCCACAATCATAAACATGATGGCTTTGAGAATTATCTAAAAATTGCGTCTAAATTTCTTCGCCTAAGACTTCCCTAATTTGTTTATCCTTAACCTTAATTTACGAATTTTACGAATTTTACTTGTTAGGAAGCTTACTGATTAAGACCATTTGGTGTGTTGTGTTAAGTTCATTCTAGTACTCATTTTAGCATTGCTGGTTGCCTAGAAATTTTACCGAAAAAGCTCCATCACCGGAATTCTCTCCGATTATGATTCCCTCGTCCATTTTGAATGGGCTTTTACTATTGGGTATGTTTGGAGGAACTTTTTTTTTTTACAACTTTTTGATACAAAATTTAAAATTTTTAGTAAGAGATACATTTGCATCATCCTTAAGAGCTTAAGGCCACTCATCTATCAACAAAATATGTGAATGTGCGGAAAATAACTCATCTCCCTTTAGTTTAATTAAAACTTCATCACCAACTTTTAGTGAGCTAACTCCGTAACTCGAATTATTCTTTGCTGATGCACCTCGCCTGCAGAAATACACAGAGGAGTGTTGAGCCACAAAAAGAACAAAAAGAGAAAGATGCTTCAACTAGAAATTTTGTCATGAAGGGGAGAGACTAATCCAACTGATGCTATTTTTAAAGAGGAAGAATAAACAAGAACTCTTCTCTTTTTGGGCTATTTGTTCAAGAGAGATGAAGATTTTTTTAAAGATTTTGGGGAAATGATGTATTAAAAAAGGAAATTATTAAATAATAGAGAAAGAACTGACAGTTAGCGTTTTTTTATTCGTTTTTGGAAGTAAGATTTTCTATGCACGCGCGTCATCTTTGTGAAAACAAACATAGGGAGAAAATGGATCAAAATGGTCTATTTACAAAGGTATTTAATACTTTTGGGGGTAATAGGACACCTTCATAGTTAAAGTGTCTTTTTAAAAATTCAAGACAACTTCAGGTGTCACTTTATGTCTTTTCTCTTAGGTATATGATGTTCTTAAAAAGGAAAAATAATACATTTATTTTAAAAAGCGCATCTTAACTCATTTAGTAATAATAAGGACATTTCTAGAGCAAACTATTAGCGGTAGGAAAATTTCTAGAACAAACTATTAACGGTAAGGCATTTTTGTGGCTATATTATAATCTATTTTTTGTATCTATAAAAAAAATTGAGGCATCTATGATAAATTTTATAGGTAAATGTGTGGAGAATTGTTTTTTTTGACAATCTAAAAATTAAATTTAAAAATTATTTTTTTTTAGTCATGTTAGACCTAAAGGGTAATTTTGGGTCATTTTTGTATCAGTAAGGATATATGTACTTTTATAACGAGAGTATATAAATTTTAAATCGCAAAGTTGAGGTATGAGACTCTTTTCCCATTATTAAAAGCAAATAAGTCCAACAAAAGGTCGGCTCAAAAGTGACCGGCTCAGCTCAAAAAAAGTTAACAACATTGATATCATTTCAATACCACAATGTTGAAATAGAAAAAGAGCAATTTCTTAAATATGAGCAACATCCATTTCAAAGTTTGTGCATAAGGAGAGGAGCACCATACTGTGGATGAATAGTAAATGTTGCAAATGGAGCATGTGTATAAGACGGCGAGAGTTCGAAGGAGAACTTTTGTAGTATCATTGCTATTGCCATTTTTTCTTCCATCATTGCAAAGTTTTGTCCGATGCAAACTCGAGGTCCCCCAGAAAATGGTATAAACCAGACGTGTCCTTTTGTTTCCTTTGACACTCCTTCACTGAATCTTTCTGGTTTGAATTCCTTCGCGTCTTCACCCCATAATTCCTTGTCATACTGAATTAATATTGCGGGAATAAAGAGTAGCACTCCAGCTGGTAGACTCAACTCCCATAATTCGACTTCATGTTTGTTCCTTCTACGATATGTTGGTATTGAGGGGAATAGCCTTAACGTTTCATGCAAGATCATTGTCATCTAAGGAATGAAAAATGTATTGCATAAGTTGGAAGTAGATTAGTTCACTTCTTTCAAAATTTAGATGTCATGCCTTTCCCAGATATTTAGTCTCTGAGTAATTACCCCTCTGGTCCATCTGATATCAGTTGGAACAATTTGGAATTAATGATGGGAAAGATGATTTAACAACTCCTTATATTAAAGTGTTATTCATCTTTGAAATTTGATCTATGCAGTGATTGTGGGCTACTTTAAGTTGTCTTACATAACAAATTTGTGGAAAGTACTTACAATTTTGAGACGACTTAGTCCTTCCAAATTTGTTTTATCATTTCCGAAGACCTTGAAAACCTCCTCTCTGGCACGGGATTGCCACTCTGGATGTAGGCACAACAAAATCATTGTACAGACAAGCAACACTGAAGTGGTCTCTTGTCCAGCAAAATAGAATAACTTGCATTCTTCAATCACTTCAATTGTTGTCATTCCGAAATCCTTGCTTCTTTGTTGTTCAATTTCTTTCATATTGGATTCAAGTAATATGCCTAATAAGTCATATTTACTAGTCTCCCCTTCTTCCATTGCCCTCAATCTTTTGTTGATGATACGCCTAATCGTTGTTTGGACTTGCTTTTTGATTTCCAGCATTCTTTTGTTCCTTTTAGTAGGCAAGAATCTAACAAAACAAGATTAAAAGCAAACAAGAAAAGTCTTTTTAGTAGAAAGTAATGAACATGTGATTTCGATATTATGTAGAATTTCACAAATGAATTGTTATACGTTGATCCTGGTATATAAATTGAACGACTTATGTCCATTACTTGCTCAGCTTATTCTCTCTGAAGTTCAAATACTATTCTCCCTTCTTCATAGCTACTCCCAAATGCAGTCCGAGAAATGATTTCACTGGTCATTAATTGAAGGTCTGGCCATACATCGAGCTCGAATGATGTTTCCTTTGGAATAATCTCCTCCCATTTGCTTATCATTTCACTACAACTCTGATAAAATGCTAGCAACATATGCTGTACAAAACAAATTAATCAGTAAAAGTAGTACTCGTTATCAGTAGCAGAGCTACATGTATTGAAGGGGCTTCAATTGAAACCCCTTCTTTGGGAAATTAACTGTGGGAATAGGGTAAAAACAATTGTTTTGGGGCATTTAGATATAAAATTTTGATTCCCTTTCGACATAAGGTAGTGTAGTAATAAAAAGGTGGTTCAGAAGTTGCTATAGATTTAGGTTCAAATCTCAGGTCTGGCATGCTTGCATTGTTTTAAATCCCCTTGACGTTATTTGTTACTACACGCGTGGATATAAACAGATAACTTCATAATGTTAAGACATTTCAATATGCTATCTTAAGTCCTAGGCATGAAAATTTACCAATATTTGCTAAATTTATTAGTAATAAGAATATGAAGTGAGTATAAACTTTAACTTCTCAACTTGGAAAGCAGGATTGATGATTTTTTAGTGTTTGGCCCTTTTGTCTTCCTCAAGCTTCGAAACACCTAGAGCCAATAACTTGGCAAATGGATTGGGATGAGTTTGCTTTTGGTACACATAATTCTTTGTCAAAATCTCATTTACATGTTCAGGCTCTGTGATCAACACTATTGGATATGGGCCTAGCCACACAAAAGAACTTTTACCTGAGAGTAATCCATTTTCGATTAGAAAAAAAAAAGCAGCATAATACATAAACAGACACTCAAATTCGATCTCAGCTCTAACATTGAGAGTGAAAATGTAGACATGTTAACCTAGGCCTGATTTGGTGCAAGAAAACATAGGTAAGTAAGACTGAATGACTGATTACAGTCTCCAATTGCTTATGTAATTGCATCAGTCAACTATAGTCTTGAGTTGAGAGCAGGGGCGGTGCAACCGCGAAACATATTAGTTCATGTGAACCAAGTAGATTTTGTCGAAATCTTGTTTATTATATGTATTAAAAAAATCAGTAAGTACCCTAAATATTCGATTGTGTATCCACTTATATATGAACTTAAATGTCCCTATTTAAATCCATAAATTTCAAATCTTGGATCTGCCTCTACTTGAAAGTTCACGGCCCCTCTCAA
Source organism: Solanum etuberosum (assembly GCA_029582245.1). Taxonomy (NCBI): domain Eukaryota; kingdom Viridiplantae; phylum Streptophyta; class Magnoliopsida; order Solanales; family Solanaceae; genus Solanum; species Solanum etuberosum. The sequence goes on along the minus strand of JAJONR010002548.1, from coordinate 48,116 downwards.
CTCATGGATCTGTCTAGAGTACCAAAAAGCGATTCATCTAAATCCTCTTTATAAAAAAAAAATCTTTTAAAGAAACATACCATTTTTATTGATGGAGTCACAAAAAAAAGAGACAAGCCTTTGACGTACATCACCAAAGAAATTGATGGGCTTAGATTTGGCTTCATTGAGTTTATTTTTGAGCTCTTTCAAATCTCCATAGAGTAATTTGTATGTATTTCCCTTAAGACCACTCTTTCTCAAGTATTTCTCAAGTTTATTTGGCCTAAACCATGCCCAATTCAACACTTTCCATGTATATACCAACAAAATTGCAACACAAATTGTTTTTATAATTGTCTTGTAAGAAATGTCCATGAAATCAATAAAGGGCTTCTTTCTAGCTGCTTCCTTTTTACGTAGAAAAAAGAGGGGAAGCAGAAGAAATATTGCAGAAGAAACTATAACTCACCACGTGTCTGTGTTTCCTTTTCACTGAAATAACGTCTTTTCACTTTTAAAACCAAAGGTCACCTCTATTTAGGGACCAGAGCCAACATTACAAGTTTTTTTTAAAAAAATTCTCAAACAAACTCTTGTCTTCTCTCAAACTCTTTTTCTGAAATTCTCTAACCTTCCAAAAAACAAAAAAAATATATTCTTACTATGTCAAAATTCTCTTCCCTTTCAAAAGATTCCATCCCTGCAGAAATCGAATGTCCAAGTACATTCCAATTCAAACCCCTAGTTATTCTTGAGAATCTCTCCCGTTCCACTCCCATCTGTGGAGTCAATGAAACCGGTGAATCCATTACTCCGACCACTGAAGTCCTGACCTCTCCGGTTGAAGAACTTAACAACACAATTCCTCTTCCAAATGAAATTCCTCCATGCTCTCCTACCCTTGTCCTCACCCCTTCGGAAGAAAACTCTTGTGATGGCTCTATTTGTTCAGAGGCATAGTCTATCGTAAGACCCCCTGCTGAGAAAAAATCTACTAAACTAGAGGTCTCCTCTCAACCAGGCCAGTGTTCATCGACTATGCCTGCAGGTGATGAATGGGTAGTGCAATGTTTGACAAACATGAAAGGAGATATTCAGCCTCCATTTTTAGAAATTGAGTGCCAATCCCCAGATCCAGTGGAAAATAGGTTAGTGCCCTTGTTTGATCAAACTCATGACACCAGGTTGCACTTTGATTTTGTTCAACAAGATGTGGCGGAGGAAGATGATAATGCCCATTTGGTGTGGAAACAAAAAGGAAGACGAGGGGCAAATGAGCAGGAACCATCTGCAACTGAAGTTGTTGCTCAGCCACCCATAGTGTCGAAGGAATCAAAGCAACAAATAGGGTCTGGAAAATTGACATTTGAAAAAATTAAAATGTCTGAGAAAAGAAAAGGAAAGATGATTGAGTCTCATCCTCCGAAGGTTGTCAAGAGTTCTCCTACCTGTGGGGCTCAAAAAAAGTTGTTGAGTGACGCTATGATTGCCAATAAGGCAAGAATAACTCAGAAAAGACAAAAGAGAAAGACTATTGTCTCTGAGGACAACACTGTTCTACCCGAAGATCTAGTAGATGTGTCAAAGGAGCCAGATGAAAGTGCCACTGAATCTGACGACATAGTAAGGGTTGTCAACAACATTAGGAAGGTTGTAGATGAGAAGAAGATCAAAGAAAATGACTCAAAGTCAAAGGTTGTAACTAAAGGAAAGAAGAAAGGGAAAAAATAGTATGTGGAGAAGGTACTTGAACCTGGGTCAAAGTGTGGTGAGGGACCAGGTTCACCAGTTAAAAGGGGAAGGGTTGATAAGACACTGACAAGAGAGGAGCGGGCCAATATTCTCAAAACCCATAAGGTTTTAAATGGATAGGTGTTTGATCCAGGTATTCTGGACAAACCAGGAATGTGATACATTGTTGACTGTGTAGCATTACAAGAATGGGAGCATTTGTTTGAATGGCCCATTCCCTTCCTGCATGAAGCTGAAGTTCGTGATTTGTTTTTAATCAAATGCAACTCAATGAGGATGGTAGTATTGACACTCTGGTTCATGGAGTGGACATTCACTTGAATGAGAACATTTTGCGTATTATATTGGAAGTTCCTTGTGTGGGGATTGGGTCGGTCGAAAGGTGCGTCCCATCAGAGTCTTACATTAAATCAACAGCCAAAGTGGAGGATCTTAAGTGCTCCGGAGTTCCCAAAAAGTATCTCAAAGGGGAACACCAGTTGTACTTTGAGTTTGTTAACAAAGTGCTTTTACCTCGCACTGAGAAGAGGATTTTGGCTTCCTCAGAAGACCTGTTTATTATGGAGGCCCTGGACAAGTATGAATCAATCAACCTTCCAGGGCTTATGCTAGAGCATATGCACAGGGTTATGACTGCCAAGGATGGGCGTCATGGTTTGGCCTATGTGTATTTGCTGAATAGGGTATTCACTCATTTCAATATGCATCTTGACAAGGGAGTCGTTGGGATGATCAAATATGCATTCTCAATGTCCACTCTAATTGAGTATGAATGTATCGAGGGAAAGGTCGAGTCTAAGTCCCTTGTCTTAGAGCTTCTCCAACAACAGGAAGTGCTCAAGAGGGAAATTGAGGATCTTATTGGTATGTTGACCGCGAAGGATTTGGAGACAACTAGACTTAAGGCCCTGCTTCAAAAAGAAAAATGTCAGGGACCAGGTCCAGGTGAAGGTGTGCAAGAGGAATTGGCAAAACTGAAGGCTCGCAATGCAAAGTTGCTTGAGATGAATGCCAAACTGGATGTTGAGGTCCAATCTCTAACCAAAAAGCTTCTCCAGACCCATGATGATGCAAATATAATCCTTTGTCCCTCAGCCCCCTCCATCTTAAAGTCCTCCCTAGTCCTTTTTTGAATCTAACATTGACACTGTGGTTATGTTTTCTTTTGTAATTTATCTTACCGTCAGGATGGTGGATGCCTTTTCATTAATGATATCTTTCTCTGTTTTGCTGTACTAACTCTTCTCTGATTGCTTAATTTCTCATGTTTTGTGTCGCCCATTGGCTATGGATACATTACGTTTTTGCTTGACATCTTGCTTACGTTTACTGCTTTAACTAACTTTTTTATGATGTCAAAAGGGGGAAGAAATGTGTTGCGGTGTGTGGGGTGATACTGATGATAGAGGGAATTGAATTGTTGAGTACTACTGACAGGGGGAATAAGGGAGAATAAGAAAGTGAAGTAAACATGCTGCAATGTTTGTTTGCTTTCAAGAATATCAAGGGACCTGATAGAGTTATCAATAGTGTCTTCTGAGTGTTGCGAAAGAAAGTTTGTGTCGTGTGTGTACTTGTAAGATATGTTTCTAATCTATAAAGGAACGGATCATTTCTATACTATTCAAAACGAACTATGAGCATGGTTAGAGTTAACAGTGTAGAGTGTGGTCAAAGTCTATATTAACTAATAGAAGTATTGATTTGTCTCTCATTGTAATAGAGTTATTATGGGTGGTGGAAATAAGAGTTTGATCTTTGTATGTGTATTTGGAATCTATAATCACTTATTGCTTGAAGATAGTGAAAGCAGTTGGAAATCATGTGTGACGGGTCTTGATTTTCCTCCCTTGGGGAGGTTTCCACGTAAAACTCCTTGTTGTTCTATTTCATGTTTTAGTCTATTTTACTGCATTATAGTGTAATACCAACTTGGTACCAACTTGGTTTTAGTCTAGTGCATCTCATCAAACCCCCTCCCCAATAGGTAGTTTCACAGTTGCTTTAGAAAACTACATTCAATGAGTTTGGACAATTCAAATTTATCACTGTACAATTTAAAAATGCAACATTATGAAGAGACAAAAGTTCTAAATGTCACGACCCAAAAACAAATACATTCAGTGAGTTTGGACAATTCAAATTTATCGCTTTACAATTTAAAAATGCATAATACATAAATATGACCCTTAACTTGACTTCAATGGACAACTATGCCCTCTAACTTTGAGTGTGCACAAGTAAACACTTAAACTTGTATAAAATTAAACAAGTAGACACACGTGTTTTACATGACATAATACAAGTAGGACGCCACGTAGGACACAAAATTGTCATGTAGGGTGACATGCAAGACAAATGTGTCTATTTGTTCAATTTTATACAAATTTAAATGTCTACTTGTGCACACCCAAAGTTAAAGGTCATAGTTGCCGGCTGACGCCAAGTTAAGAGTCATGTTTATGTATTATGCCATTTAAAAATGCAACATTATGAAGACACGTAAGTTCTAAACGTCATAACTCAAAAACCGGGTGTGATGACACCCACCTTATCCCACCAAGACAGCTTAAACAACCATCGACAAGGGTAAATGCGGAAGTAAGAAATAAAATAAGGACTAAACATAACATAAGAATTACAAAGATCATAGCATAACAAAGCCTTCCCCAAAACCTGGTGCCACGTGTACAAACTGCATCTTTAGAATGGATGCAAGTTTCTAACCCTTTTTTTTTAAGGTAAGGGCTCTCTGTTTAGGTTTTCTTCTCTAGGCGTTTGTTCAGAAAGAAGAATCATCATAGCCGGGAAGTACCCAGTGAAAGAGATGCAGCCGACGAGACAGACAGTAATGGCGAGACCATGTGAATGACATACATACCAGTTGCAAATGCAACTAGAACTGCTGCCATTGCGTAAATCTGTAATGCAATTGCCATATTATAAAGCTGGATAATAACTGTTAACTTCGTTACACCTGATATTGCATTTGCTGCCATGGCAAAGTAGGCAAATACAGCACCAGAGGAGCCTGCAAAGGCAATGGCATTCGAAACAGCAAATGCACGGAATGCTGTTCTCCTTGATAGAATTGCCACCCCTTTGTTAGGCCTATTAGTATCGCTTTCAAAACCTCCTGGCAGTGTGAAACCAGCTGTGAAGGTCACTGTCATTAATAGGGCGGCCACAACTAAATGCATTTGAGCTGTCTTCATAATATTTTCGACTACTTTTTCATCTAGCCTTGCTCTATCTTCATGATCATTACCCTCCAACTCCGCCTGTGGTGGTACCACAAACATCATCCCGCCCTTTGCAGAGAATAAGCGTGCCATGTATGTCTTTAAAAATCCCATTCTTTTTATTTAGGCTATTATGTATCGAAATTCGTGATCTTGGTAATTCCTTTGCTTTCTCTGGAAGAAACATTATATAATAAAACAATTATATTTCAATGAAAGAAATAAGTTAATAACTTTCAACAACACTTCAATCCCTGCCCCATAATTTCATATTTTAGATTTCTAAAATATCACAATGAACAACTTAACTAGCAATGATAAAGAGTGTTATTGACGTAACCACAAACAAGGCTAATCATGTATATCTAGAATAAGTTTCGTACTTGGAACTCAAAGAAGTGCAAAGTTGATTTTAATTAAGCACATTCCAAACTAAGAAATAATTGAAACCAACTATGATGTGCAAGATTGGACTACTACAAGAAGGAATCTGTAAAACACATAGAAACAGACAAGATCGTGATTACACCTATATAGAAATCATAGCAGGAGTCTAAAACTATTACTTTTAGAGAGAAAATTAAGCTAGGGAGCAGGAATCCGCACAACAAACATTGAACATATATAAACGATACTGTACAGAACCAAACTTTAACCTAGAAAAAGCAGAAAGCAAAGTGATATGGAGCTAAATTGATTTGAACAGAAGATAATTAGGGAAAGCTGATTACCTTTGTGGAGCAGCTAGACAACGAGTTTGAGAACGCTTTCCACCACCACTGATGAACTCCAATGAATTCAAAGACTGAAAATCCCGAGCTTTCGGATTCCTAAAATAAGGTTTGGTCGAAGGGGACGGGGGTTTTATAGGAGGAGGGTTAGGATTCAAATTGGGGGAAACGGATGAAACTTTTTTTAAATTCAAACGTTCCTTTGAGAGGATAAGGCTGAGGGCAACAAAATGGTACAAATCTCCAACGGATTTCGAATGGGAGCCATCCGATTTGGAGCAAGGACGAAGAGAGACATGACATATATTAATGGGAAAAAAAAAAAGTAAAAAATGTACTTAAACTATTTGAAAGGAACAAAAATATCATCCTTTATAGTTTGGCTCAAAAATATTCTTATCATTAATATTTTGGTTCAAAAATGCCTTTGAAGTCAATATTTTGGTCCAGAAATGCCCTTATAGTTATTAAATAGGTCAAAAATGTCATTTTTCGAATACATATATTTTTTTTCTTTTTCAACACATCTTCTTCCTAATTAAAATATTATTAAAAAACCGTGTTCTTGTTTTCTTTCTTTTATAATCACTTTAACAAATAAAAATGTAAGAAATATTTTTTTTCTTAATATCATTTTAACAATTAAAATAGAATAACTTCATATACCCTTTCGACAGATAATATATGTCATATATATAAGATCATTGTATATCCATCATTAATTTATATTTATATAACAATAAAAAATAATTATAATAAAATAAGAAATATTTTCATTTTTTATTTTATTTTCTGAATTAAAGTAAGATAAATATTTGCTAATTTTAAAAAATATTATTAGAAAAAAAATGTGTTAAAAATAAAATAAACAATATACTTATTTGAAAAATAAGTATTTTTGACCCATTAAATAACCATAAGGGCATTTTTGGACCAAAGTATTGATGTTAAGGGCATTTTTTGACCAAACTACAAACGGGGGGCATTTTGTTCCTTTCGCATAGTTTAAGGGCATTTTTTGACCCTTTTCCCTAATTAATATAAAAATAGGGTAAACATGAATTTGGTCAAATATAATTTGGGTAAAATGCGTCTAACGCACTTTAATTTCCTTAAGTCAAAAAACATTAAATCAAAACTAAATTATTAATACCCAACCCATACCACCCCCCCCCCACTCCTAAATTATTATTTTTATTCAAAAATTATTTTTTCAAACAAAAATTAAATTTATTTACTTTTTACCCGTACACCTATCCCCCCCCCCCCCCCCAAAATTTTTTTGGAAAAATTACGTAAAATGGCAAACATCTTGACTATATTATGTAATATAGTTATAGTTTCGATTATTTTAAATTTGTAGTTCCAGTTTCACTAAAATTTGTTATTTGGCATCCTAATTGTATAAATCCAGAATTTGTATAATTCGGTCCCTGATTGTAAAATTCAGAATTTGTATATGCTTACCCTAGCTATTTGTATACGATTTATGAAAAAATGATTATAAATTACCATGTTTGTATATTGGCAAGCGAAATATACAAACATAGTTCTGAAATTTTTTTAAAAGTATAAATATAGAATTTGTTTATAGTTATCATATTTGTATATTCACAAGTGAAATATACAAACCGCATCCTCCATTTGTATATACATACTTTTTTTGTATATTTTCAAGCGAAATATACAAACAGGCAAGAGAAATATGCAAACCGCAACCTCCATAGCAAACAAAACTATAGCTATGGAGCACAATTACCGAAACTATAGCTATAGAACCTTATTATGTCTATTATCTTCGCTATTTTTTTTTCATAAATAGATATCAAAAAAAAAAATTAGCCACCTTACCTCTCCCACCCCCACCTGTCCCCCTATCCCCACCCCATCACTGCCCGTAAACTTTTTTAAAGAAAAAAAGTTAATTTTTTTCACACCCTCCACCTCCACCCTACCCCCACCCCATCCCAAATTCTTTTTTTTTTAAACAAAAAGTTTCAAAAAAAAAAGTTAAATTCTTTTCAGCCCCACCCAACCCCAATTTTTTCAAAAATATAAAAAAAGTTAAAAAAAATTCACCCCCTGCCTCCAACTTTCCCCCACCCCCATTTCTTTTTCAAAAAAAAGTTAAACTTTTTTCGCCTCCCCTCACCAGATCCCCCACACCTCCATCTCCATCTCCACCCCTAGTGTTCTTTTTAAAAAAAAAAAAAAAAAAAAAATATATGAGTGATCCATTTAAGTAAATATGGATTAAATGGACTCATTTCACCTTATATGGGCTAAAATTGGCACATTTACTTTTCCATAGATTTATTTGTTCTTCTTCATCCAAAACACGAAGGCTAGACTTCCTCAAAGGTTCAAATTCTTATGTAGAAAAAATTACTTCGAATATATTCTCTCCATATCAAAGTAAGTGTGTCGATTTAGCTCATTTAATGCTTATTGAAAAATAACAAATAAAAGATATAGTTTACTAAGTTATCTCTATTTATTAGATGTTTCTTGAGAGTCGAGTTCGATTAAGAAGTACTTTTTTAGTGCAACGGTGTAACTGGAAAGCAATGGTGTAATTCTTTGCTTGTTTTGATTCATTTTAGCTGAGGGTGTGCCTTTACCAAGACAAAGTCAAGCAGCCCTTTCAATTCCACAAAAGAAGAGGAGCAGAGTCCGCTAAAAACTTATGAGAGACCCGACTACCGATGTGGTCTCGAGGGTTCTTTCAATCATTGCTCCCCGAGCCATGAACAAATTGAAGGCTGCATGTAGGGTTGAGAACTATTTTGGAGGAGAAGAGGTTGTCTACTGATGAGGCGATTAGTGACTACCCGGAGGTATGGAATACTCTCAAATTCCACAAACTTGAACAATTCACCCGAGGACGGACACCCTATGTCCCTGCCTGGGTAAGAGAATTTTATGAGGCATACACCAATGACTCCCAAAGAAAATGAAGGGAGTCATTTAGAGTCTAGTCAAGGAGGTACATAGAAGTTTGAGGAAAAAAGAGGTGTTGGGTTTTGGGGAGCAATGACACTTCAACTTTCAAGGAGAGGATGAAATACTCTCTCAATCATTTGAGGGGTTGCTTGGGCCCTTTGCTGTCAGATGCTACTCCCCCATGGATTTTGGACGAGGGTGAATATTAAGAAAAAAGACCTGAACGTTGTCGTGAGGTATTGGTTTGGGTTCATTACTAGTAACTTGATTCCATCTCAAAACGAGTCAATCCTCCGACAACCCAAGCAATGCTGGTGGGGTGCATTGTTGCACAAGAGAAGTTATGCATGGGGAGCATTATCGAGGATGAGATTCTCATGAGAGAGAGGCAGTAACAAATATTCGTGCCCTTCCGAATGTTGATCACTCGGCTATGTGAGTTGGCAGGGGTGCCATTTATAGAGTCTACTAACATGAGGATGACTCGAGCCTTCTCTAGTTACATTCGGAGGATCGAGGCAGACTACCTTACGGATGATAAAGCCAGAATAAAGATGCCTACAACTGTCACCACACCAGTAGTAGATCCAGCTACCTTAGAGTCAGACCTTGCACATCCCGCTCATGTTGTGGAGCCTTCAGGTACCAATCCTTCTTCTACTTCTAGCCTGCTACACCTCCCCTACATCCCGACCTCCATTGACATAGGCCTTGATATATCAGATGGGTGGTTTTACCCATTTAGGTGATGTTAGCGCTTTCATCTAGAGAAGAAGTTTTATGGTAAGACTGTTGCAGTTATTGAGGCTGCCATGGACTCTATGCAGATTGAGTTGACTCGTTGTTGACCTCCTATGGTCTGAGACTAGATACCCTCACCGCTCGGGTTGGTGAGCGTGAAATGGTTGAGCGAGAGTCGACAGAGGTGACTTCTTTAATGAAAGATATTCTTTCCTTGAGGACTGATGTGGACCAGCTGACGTCCACTAATATTTACCTGTTATGGGGTGAGGTACCCCTACATGAGATATCGGTTTCTGAGCCCTATATAGTGCTGACAGTTGATGAGGTAAGAGTTTCAGCTTAGCAGGCTGATGTTGGTAGTGATGATAAGGACTCCACTCCAGAGATAGATAATGAGGAGTTTGGTGAGGATTAGCAGCTGAGTGCGGAGGCTATAGTGGAGTGGTAGATTTTGGAGGACTCTATCTTGCATGCTACCTTGGAGCGATCACTTCATGAGACTTCCGATATTGGTTTGAGTGGGACCCTATCCTTAAGACTCTATCCCTCCTCCGGATGCACCGGGCACTGATGCCCCGGTTGATGCCACCTCAGTTGAGTCACTAGATAAAAGTTCGTTAAAGGCATAGCCTGCCAGGGAGATTTTTCATCCACTTTATTTCCGCACTTTATTTCCGCATTAAGGACACTACATTTTACTTTTTGGTAGGGTGAGGGTGTTTGTCTATTCCCTTTTGGTTGTATTTGTTTTTACTTGATAATATATTTGGGTTGTATTTAATATTATCATTTGATACATTTTGTGGTTTTTGGTTTTAATATATGAGTAAATGGTCATTTTCTCTTGTCTATCAACTGCCTCGAGGTTTTGGAAAGGTTGTGATGATTTGAAATGATTGAAGAGCTTTTGTACTCATTATTAACGTTCGAGTATCGATCATGATCAGTATCGATGTCTTGGATAGTGCTTTTGATGATAGATGTGTTTGTGTTGATGTTGTGAGGTAATTCATGTTGCACGACTCTTCCATGATCTTCTAGCATCTGGTTGTGACTTGTTGTCTATTGATGTGAGACTTGCAATGAACATTGCATGCAAGCTTAATTTTATCACTATAACAAAAACAACTTTTAGCGGCAATAAATAGACATATTAATAAAGAGTGCTAAAGTCTTTACCGGTATTAGTTAAGTTCCATTAGATCCAATATCGCTAATGGCTTTAGGGACATATACAAAGAGTGCTAATTGCCGCTAAAAATGCATATTTAGCGGTAATTGAGCTATTGTCATTAATTAATTACCGCTAAAGATCAATTTTTATGTAGTGTATAGAGTTGTGCACAATGATTGTATTTGAAGTACCTTGTGTGGTGAGGTCTTACTTGAAAGCATCATGTGTGTAGATTCCTAGAATTCACCTAGTTGGTCTAATTGTTTAAGCTTTGGTGAATGAAAAAATGATCTTGGGTACAAATTTTGAGAGTGAGCCTAAATCATCATACCTATATGGTGACAACCTTGTGAGGGTGTGCAACCATCTTGGCATCATTTGAACCTAAACCGTTTGTTGTCAACCTTCTTGAAACCTCTTGAACAAAAAATATCCCTTTTCTCACCCATAAGTATTTTTTAAAGAATTGATTTGTTTGAATAGCCAACTTAGGCCAAAAGCCTAAGTTCAGGATGTGGAGAGAAAGGAGAAAGGATCCCAAGTGAAAAGTGAAGAAGCATGACACTCTTTGACAAAAAGTTGGAAAAAGTGGAAACCCCTGCCTATAAAAAAAGGAAAAAGAATGTGTTCAAAGGTAATGCCTTGATTATCTTAGTGGCATTAGGGAATAAAATGAAGCTCCCAATGAATTGAATAATAAATGAATGTTGTGAATTGCTTGAGTTGAGTCTCTTGATCAAAATGGGAAAGAGCATGAGAAGAGGTAAAGTTGAAAATATCAATGTTTTTAAGAGGTGAAGTCACTAAGCCAAATTGACCATACCTTTATCTGTATCCCTATTACAAGCCTGAAAAAGACCCTTGAGATCTTGCTAAAACGAGGTGATATGATGATTGGAAAATATAGGCAAACCTATGGGATGAAATATGCATGTATTTCTCTTTGACAGAGTGAGAGTTTGTATTGATTCCTTAACTTCATTATTGATATGCTGTGTGACAAAATGAAATCATATTTTGTTGTGAGGGCACTTGAATACCTCTGTTGAAGCATAATTTTGCATCTTGAGTGAGCATTCATGAGCTTGCACTTAGATTGATAATTGCTAGTCATCATTTGAGGCTTTTTTGAATGTAATTGAGAATTGCATTAGCTTGATATTAGCCTTGTGATATCACTTGCATGTTGACTCACAAGAGGCATTATTGTAGACACCCTTGTTGAGTTGGTTGAATTCTTGATTTACTTGAGGACAAGCAAAAGTTTAAGTTGGGGGTGTTGATGAGTCTGAGATTTTGATTCTTTTGAGACCTTTTTAGTTCAACAATTAGTGTCATCAATGCCTTTTTTTGTCAATATGTAATAATTGATTGTGTTTTGTAGCTATGAAGGCTCAAGGACAAGGCAAGGATGAAATCATGCAAAAAAGGCTAAAACATGGGAAAAGAGAAAAAATTGTGATATTGATGCTCACCAAAAGGCACTCCCTGACTCGCCAAATGTGCCAGACCTCACCAAAAATGACAGAGTCTTTGACTAAAATGCTCAATACATATCGGCAAGAAGAAGATCAAAACAACGATTCACCGAACTCAATCGGTGAGCTAACAAGTGCTCGCCGAAAGTGACAGAATGATTGGTTTAAATTGAAGGACAAAAAGGCAAGATTGGGTGATATCGGTGACTCGCGAATATGAATGGAAATCTCGATGGAGCTCGCCAACTACGGTTCAAACTCCTCAAGCCTGAATCCAAGAAAAGGCGAGAAGAAGAACAAGTCGACGACTCACCGAATGAGTCGGTGACTCACCGAATGAGTCGGTGACTCACCGAATGAGTCGGTGAGAACGACTAACATCACCGACTGGAAAATTTGATGAAGTCTTGGATAATTTTTGGGGAACTATAAATATCCAAAAGGAGAGAGAAAATGTATCTTTTTGCTCATACAATTGGATAAAAAAACTTTTCTGAGTAGGGTACATTAGAACCTTCTATTTTGTAGAGTGAAAAACAAGTTTGTAACCCATAATTTTTGGGATTTCATAAGTTGGTGTTTGAAATTGAAGTTGCAAATCAACAATCTGATAGCCGAAAATGTTTTTTGTATACTTTCTTTCATAATATGATAGGCTAAAACCCCTATTCTAGGAGTGTGCAAATAGAGTTGAGTTTTGATAAAATTGGTGGGATAATGTCTATTACTCTGTTCTTCTTTGATTCCCATGAATTCACTTTGATTATCATGTGTTTAATTTATGAATTGATGTTACAAACTTAATTCTAGCTTTAGATCTTCATACATTGCTTGAGAGAGAATATATGAAGTGGGTAATTGATTTGATGCTTGCATATTGGTTGGAAATACTTTATTTGCATGAGAAACAAATTTGGGGTTTCACTTCTAAATTCTAGTCTTGCTCGAGAGAGAGAGAAGATTTATGTCAAGGATTTGAGTTGTTTAGTTGATTACAAATGAGAATGTCGGGGAGGAATTCTTGTGATAAACATATTATGATTGAAAAATATAATATGTATTTTAGATTTACCTAGCCTATCCATGAGTAATTGAGGTTATTGAGCAATCACATTGACCCACCTTTTGAAATTGATACCCACTTCCGCACACTCCTAGATTGCCACTCCGCTTGCTTGTTAATCGTTTGTTTAAGTTTGATTGATTGAAATTGTTTACCAAATAATTTCAATTTGATAATTGGAATTACTTCCACCCTTGTTACTATCTACTTGCAATGAATTGGGACACAAATTGACTTCGTAATTGAATTCTTTCACATACCACTCCCTATGGTATTCAACCCCGACATCATACGTTGTGTAATTATATTGCCAACAACCGCTTACTTGTTTAATGTTTTTACAAGTAATTTGAGTGTTAGCAAACATTAGGCTTGCCTCCGCTAACTTGGACTCAGTTTCATGCCTTATTTCTAGAGAAGTATGTTCCTTGTAATTTGAGAGATCAGAAGAAGGATGAGTTTATGGCTCTTGAAAAGGGCAGCATGTTTGTAGATGCTTATGTGGCTAAGTTTCACTCTTGTCCTGTTATGCTACTTAGCTTGTGGACACTGAGGAAAATAGTACTTGTATGTTTGTAGAGGGCCTAAGTTATGAATTGCAAGTATAGTCAATGCACATGGCCTCTGCAGATAGGAGCTTCAACGAGGTGATCGACTACATGAAGAAGTTGGAGGAAGTTGTACATGTTAGGCAGGCCAAGGCATTGGGTAAGAGGCCCAAGAATATGAGAAACTACAATGGGTATTATTCCAAGGATCTGGGTTAGAAATAGTATTCAGCCCCCCTCCCCAATTTAATCAGCTATGCAGACTTCTACATGTGGTGATTTAGGGGTCACGCAACAATCTCCGGCTCAAGGAGGATTGGGAACTTCGTATTCATCGGAGAGCAGGCGTTCACTTGACCACATATGTTTTAATTGCAGTGAGTAGGGGCACTATAAGAGAGAATTCCCTTACCCCCTAGCAGGTAAACCAGTACAATAGACCTGAGTTGTGGTTCCAGCAGGTGGGGGTACTAATGACAAAGGACATCTACAAAGTGGGTGATGAGGTAATCATGAAGGCTGTAGAGGCTAGGGAAATGGTAATGTAGGGAGAGGTGAGGTGCAACCAGGCAGAGGGGTCCCTTGTAATGATAATAGATCTCAGTGTTACTCTTTTCCGAGCAGACCATAGGCTGAGGCGTCATACACAATGATAACAAGATCAATTAAACAAAATATATGAGTTTAACACTAGAAAAATATGAACTGACTGCCCGAAAATCCTATACAGTTATGAGTTGCTAGGAAAAGCCCCTAGCTAACTCTTAAGACTGAAAACTAAAAGTAACTGACCAAAAGAAACATAAGGGGTTATCCTCGGAGAGATGAGGACTCACCAAACACTGTTGTTAGCTGATCAGAGATAGTACTATACGTTAGCTGGATACTGAACGTCAATCAAACAACATAGGCATAAAGTATGTAGTTAGTACTTTGTATGTACTGAGTATGTAAGATAATGTGTGATAAACATGATAATTGAACATGATAAATATGTAAAACATATTGATGCAATGACCAATTAAAATAACATAAAACTAGGACATACTGAATTAAGATACATAAGTATAAGGTCATGCAATCACTCAAAGTCTGACTATGGGAGATACTAAAACTAACATAAACTATGTGAGCTACTACATGGAGTTCAGTACAACTCACGCACTGAAAAGAAGGTGTCCAATACCTGCTAAGGTAAGGGACCTTAGTTAAGCTAATGTAGACCCACTAAGCTAATATCAATAAATACTAATCATGTGATGGCATGTAGTTTTGAGAGTTAGGGATTTCTACTAAATGTCCATGGACGCTGACCAAAATCCTTCATCCCTAAAGCTGTTCAGTGCTAAGTATCACTCCATAGAAACATGCATATAAATTGGAAACAATAATAATATAATAATATAATAATACGTAGTCATATTGACAAATGATAAATACTGAGTAGCTCATAAATCATGATAACTGAAAATAATTTGAAAGATACTTTATCTAAAAGTATCTAAATTGTGATGATTTGATAATATGATACAGACATCAAAATCACATGATTCTGAGTCATGAAAATATGTGTATGTTATGTGTTCGTTAAAATACCATTAAAAATATGGAATTATAATCAAAATCATGCAATTGAAGGGATACCCATTGATGAAATCCCACATACTCGGACTGAAGAACCCTAGCTTGAATTCCTTCAATGGAGAGCTGAAGCTTGGAACCCTAGTTCTTGCTTTAGAAGGGAATTGAGAGAGAAGAAATCTAATTTGGGAGAGTAATGAGAGAATGAGAGTTTAGGGTCACTAAGAATCACTTAATCCCACTTAGAATAGTTCAAAGTAATTTAGTATAGGGATTAAAAGAATGAGAAATTAACAAAACGCCCTTCATTAAAAGTTGTCGGAGGCCATCTATGATGGACATCTACGAATCATAGTCCCATCTATGGACTGTAGAACCCTATCAGGAGAAATTAGAGGAAGGTTCTAGGTTTTTGAATTTTAGATCTAGGAGAGCAAACTACAACTTGTAGTATGGATTACGACTCGTAGTTGTTGATTGTAGAAGACATGCTAGGAAAATATGAGGTTCTGAAGTTTGAAACCACAAGACCCTCTTTACGGTCTGCAGTTTCTTCCATGACCCATAATTTCTATTCGTCCTATACAAGGTAAATTTTCAAGTTTCTGAAGTCTCATCTACGGATCCATTTCATGAATCACACTTCCATGGCCATAATTAGTTCCCGTAATTTCCAAAAAATTTGCAGCCTTCATTTTTTTCTGAACTTCTCCTGGTGTGATTAGAGTTAGGCACTTTTGGGGTGTTACAGACTCTTTTTAGTGATGCATTGTCAGGACATTTGAGATGCCACAAGTACACTAATTTAATCAAAGACCTTTGCAACAACATATAAGAAACTCTTGGAAGTTCTCTGCTTCGACATTTTTTGAAAGTAGTCAACAAAAGGAACCAACTTCGTGGGGGCACCAAAAAATGAGTCATATCCAAATTATGCCACTAGAAATCGACATGTTTGATTATACTTCATAGAAAAGTCTAAGGCACATGAAACATCATAAATATGCCTTGCCACCACGATTAACTCTTAATCTTTCCACACACAAAGTCATCAACTGAATAAACATGTTTTACACTCATTTTATTATCCCTAGAATTATCCTCTACAGTATCCCTATCAATAACATCAACAATCTCATCATCCGTATTATCGACTACATTGTCCTCTCCATTCATTCCCTCAACCAAATGTCGAGGTCTTTTCTCTACTTCATATCCTTGACTAGCATGCTCTTTTCCACTGTCGATATGATTTTTTGACCAAAATAAAAAATAAAAAAATTAGGATTTTTTGAAATTCAAATAAATTTGAAAATGAGAAAAGTGAAAGTGCAAAAAAGGTTTTAGGTGTTTCTCAAATTCTAAATTTACATACCCAAACAATGAATTCCTGATCACGCGTTTGGTAATGAAAAAAAAGGATAACTTTATATACAAAATTTAAAGTTGGAGTTTGACTTAGTGTAACACTTCGCTATTTGAAAGAAGTAGAATTAGAAATAAACTATTTTTGGAAAGATTTAAATTTGGAAATTTTGGCAAGTTATGCTAAGTATGAATTTTGGGTCAACTTCAAATGATCATAACTTTTAGTACAGGATGAGTTAGGTGTTCCATGAGATATAAAATGAAAGGTCTTTGAATTATCTTTCCAAAGCCACTGAGTTTGCTAATTTCGAGCTCGTATGAGGGAGATATGTCGGTTTGAAGTCGGGCTGTCCAGTTAAGGAAAGCTACCCGTAGTTAAGAGGGGTATTTTGGTCTTTTCCTTACCCTATAAGATTTAATTAATTTTTAGTAATTAATTAGGGGTCCAAACTGATTTGGTTCAGTTTACACAGTTACAAAATTACGCTAGGGCTTTAAGAGAGGAGAAAAGAGGAGAAAAACCAAGGTTTCATCGCGTTCTTGAGATTTCGCCAAGGGTTAATCCCTAAGAGGTATGTGAGTTCACATAGCATTGGGTTCATTCACCCACGTGCCAATCATAATTAAATTCAGCGTATTTACATTCTTGAAAGTAGAGTATTTGAGTTCTTGATGAATTTTGGTGAAGTTTCATTTGAATCTTGATTGTTGGGATTTGGAGGAGTTCTTGAGATAATTTTTTGAGATTTAAGGTTGTTTTTGGAGTAGATTCTTTTGTACTATGGTTGGGTATTCGAATATAAGTGTTTGGGAAAGCAACCATTCGAATCTAGACGAATTAGGGTAAAAAAATGAACAAGAAAATTCATCGGGTTTCTGGGCAGGGGGCTGGCGCACCGCGCCACTCAGTGCGCCAGCATGAGGACTCTGTAGGATGGGCTCTGGGGCGCCGCCCCACTCAGTGCGCCCCAACCCAGGTTCTGTAGTTAGGGCTCTGGCACACTGCGCCACTCAGTACGCCAGGGTCGCCATGTCCTCTACCCTTTCACACTTCTTTCTGTTTGAGTTTCCTCGAATTGTACCTATGTCTTCTAGTTGTTTTCTACACTCTAAGGTACGTTTAAACATCGAGAGATCATCCATAACATGAGATCATAACCCTTCAATCCATAATTCAAATTCAAGGTAGAGCTAAGATTCAAGTCAAGAGAGTTCTTAGAGTCATTTCAAAAGTCTTTTACGATTGTTTTAAACTTGTTTTAAGACTTAAGCATTGAGTTTGAGAAAGAGTGGAACCGAGTTCGTTTCTTTAAAATGATGTATGAGGACTAAGTACTCCCAAAGAGCAAATATTTGCATATTTAAGATGAGAGGAAACACCGATTTCCAAATGAGTTTTCATGAGTAGTTTTGAGTTCCATCTCTTTTAAGAGATAAGTTTTTGAATAATAACCTCAAACCACAGAGAAAGAGTTATGTTTTTAAACATATGAGCTGAGTATATTTTGGGAGTAGTATTGAGCACCGATATGTGGGACGAGTTCATAATAACTCAAGTCTCCATAAACTATGTAGTCAACGTGGGTAGAAAGGGTCATACTTTTTAGATGATTCCTTAATGCCTTTTAGCATAGACTAGTGGATCCACTTAGTTGAGGCATTCTATATCCCGGAAAGTTATAGGATAGTTCTGGCAGCGTGGGCGAGACGTTGTATCATCACATAGCTCATAGTGATGGTTGTCGGTTAGAGAATCTCCCAAACAGAGTTTATTTTTGTATTCTTATATACAACTGAGATATTATTGTATTTTCCAATACTTTGAGATGTTATCTACTCTTTAAATGCTTTATATAAACTACATATTTATTGTTGTTTAATTCTGCACTGAGTTGAGTATCCATGAGTTGAGTAAAGTTGAGGTAAGTGTTCCTTTCAATTTTCAGTTCAAGCTTACGTATTGTTTAGATTTCCCCTCACATGCTCGTACATTCAATGTACTGACGTCATTTGGCATGTATCATTTTATGATGTAGATACAGGTAACCAGGATCAGCATCCAACGTTTCGTTGATCCAGTTGAGCATTTCAGAGTCATTTGGTGAGCCTCCATGCTTTCCGGAGGATCCCTTTTATATTGATTTGTCATTTCAGTTGTTTGGATGATCGGGGGTCTTGTCCCGACATCCCTCATAGTATTAGAGGCTTCATAGATGGATAGTTATAGTTCATTAGTCTTTCCATTTTCAGTTGTTTATGTTAAGACTTGAGTTGCCACTTTGGCTAGTTGAATGTTTACTTTTAAACCATTCTAAGTTTTATCTATTGAGACAGTTCAGTTAAGATTGTATTTAAGTACATTTTATATTGAGTAAGTCTTCCGCTGAGAGTCTAGTCAGGCCAAGGGTTCGCTTGGGGCCAGCAATGGATCTCGAGTGTCAATCCCGCCCAGGGTGTAGGCTTGGGGCGTGACACTTAGAATTGTATTTGACCATAATTTTGTAGTTCACATTTTGATTTTAAATATATATTTTTAAAAAAATTTAAATATTATTTGAACATGGAATATAATTTACATGAGCTATATGATGAAAATAAAAGTTTAAGATTTTTGAGGAATAAAATGAATTAAAAAATAAAAAATAAAAGTAAAAGTAAAAGTAAAGGTTAAAAAAGTGAAATCAAGGTTTAAAAGTTGTTTCTCAAATTCCCAATACAACAAGGATAATCAATATTAAATGTAACATTTTTCAAAAAAAGAAAAGGGTAAAAAGAATAAAAAACTAAAGTTATGATAGATGTCTAATCAATTTTCTATTAAAAAATGGGTCAATTATGCAAAGTAGTCATTCGACATTTTACTTTACCCAAAAAAGGGCCCAATGTTAAAAATTACTAAAATTTGCCAAATACTTCTCTTTCTTCCTCCTTCTTCTCCTCCTCCTTCTTCTTCTTCTTCGATATACCGAAAACATAAATCGTTTTGAGTGAATTATATATCAAAAGACTCAAAACATCGAGAGAATTTCATATCTAAATTTGAGACTGGTTAGTGGTGGTTTTGAGCAAATTATATTTTTCGTCTTCATTAGACTTCTTCGTCTAATCTTCTTTATTTTTTTTAAAAAAATAATCAACGTACCGAAAACATGAATCATTTCGAGCAAATTATAAATCAAGAGACTCCAAACATCGAGAGAATTTCATAGCTAAATTTAGGGAATGTTTAGAGATAATTTTGAGTTGATCGAGATTGAATAATCAGTGTATACTTCATATATAACTCATTGGTTAAGTTATATTTAGCTTTTTGTGTAAATCATTATGTATAGTGAATATATAACTCATGTGTAGGTAAGATATATTCTATAGTCACTGTATATTTTCTATGACTTTTAGCAAACTATATTGTACAGTCAACGTATACTTCCTATGAATTTTGGCTATTTTTTATGTAAATAAAATATTACTATATTTATTGTAAACTAATTATTTTATTGCATATATTTGAAACTAGCCCAAAAAAAACTTCTAACTTTTTCTGAGGAACGAAAAGGTAAATCAGAGAAAATAAAATGATGATTTAGATGACCAATCAACTTAGATTTATTAATAATGAAACATAACAAATCTACAAGATTATGGCCAAATGTGTACTTTACAAGTCTATATATATATATATATATATATATATATATATATATATATATAGAGAGAGAGAGAGAGAGAGGGGATTTTGGCTTATGATATACAACCAAATGTCATGTCCCGCCACTTCACTGTACAAATTTGGGGTCTAAATAAGGAAGAAGAATCTAAAGTTGTGGAGAGGTTTGTAGAACACAGTAGAACTCCCTAGATATCTTCAAGAAGGCTTTAGAATTCCCTAGAACTTGTAGAGAATTCTAGATTAGGACTAAAGTATAAATATTGTAGGGACTTGTAAAGTAATTATTATTTACACTTAGGCTCCTAAGAAGTAGTATAAATAGAGGGCCTCTCATTTGAAAAACCATCCAACAATTTGTAAGCAATCTCCCACAAAGCAATACAAAGCCTTCTTAAAGCTCTCGTGTTTCTTTACATTCTTTTAGAGATCTTAGTTTCAAAAGGCTTACTTGAGCTTACAAGATCTTGAAAGATTAGTGAGTAAGTTGTCAAGTGTCGTACGGAGCTTTAGTGAGACTCTAAGTCTGTGACAACGTGGTATCAGAGCAAAGGTTTGTCACTAAGGGAATGGCCAACGAAGGGAACGTGAACCCTGCTAGCACCACCAACGTCAGGCTGGATGGCGGAAGGAAGAACCGCAAGGGAAAGAAGCATCACAAGAGTACTGAGGAAATGCTGCTGACCCTACACAAAGCAAGGCACTAACATCTCACCCACCTTCGACCACTGAAGCAAGTGACGATGAACATGGAGAGGAGGCCATTGACGTCACCTCCGGAGAGGAATGGGTCGCAAGGGTTGAAATGGCAAGGCAGGCCGTGGAGATATTAGGCCAGCATTTAAACGAGGTCGATGGCAAGTTCAAGACTCTGGAAGACTTCACCCTTGAGGAGAACGACAAAATCCGCAAGGAGTTGGAGGGCCGCCAGCGTGCCAATTTCAAGATGAAGGAGGCCATCACTTCCTTAGAGTGTCGACTCATGGATGCACTAAGTACAATTGAGGCCATGAAATCCAAGATGAAAGCACTCAAGGTGGGTGTGGAAGCTGGAGGATCGACGTGATCTGACCGAGATAGGGAGGACAGGGTTGAGGCTCCCAAGCCATCTATATTCAAAGGCGTCTGTGACACCCAAGAGGTGGAGAACTTATTATGGCACTTGGAGAATTACTTCAAGTGTAGTCGGGTGAAGAGCGATGAAAACAAGATCAACACTATCGTGTTGTATCTTTCGGAGATGGCCATGCTATGGTGGAGGCGCAATGAGTCCGAGATAGGAAAGGGGTTGTGCACCATCAAAAATTGGGAGCAATTCCGAGAAGAGTTCAAGAAGGCCTTCTTCCCTAACAATGTCATCTATGAGGTCAAACGTAAGTTTAGGGAATTGAAGAAAACAGGTAGCATTCGGGCATACGTGAAGGAGTTTACCACTCTCATGCTTCAGATTCACAACCTCACGGATGAAGATATGTTGTTCCATTTCATGGATGGATTGGAAAATTGGGCCAAGACGGAACGGGAGCGTTGACAAGTCAGGACCATCGATGAGGCCATCATACAAGCCGAAGCTTTGAACGACTTCAAGCATGACCGGCATGATAACACAAAAGGCAACGACGTGAGGACTAGTCATGCTAAAGGTGGGGGAGATCGTGGCCGAGGCAAGGAGCAGCAAGCACATCCTAAGCAGCATGACTCCTACAAATCGGACGGCAAGCGGTTCAGGCGCCAAAATTATATGGAGTGGAAGGTGCAGACTACCTAGGGAGAGAGTTGCTACATATGCGGTGGACTACATGGCTATGCCAGGTGCCCATAGATGAAGAACCTTAGTGCTATCTTGTGGGAGCGTAAGAAAAAGGACGCATAAGAACATGGACAAGATGTGGGCACGATGTATGAAGACTTATGGCAATTTATGAACTGAATCCGAGAGTTCTTACAACAATAACAATGCGTCGCGGTCGTCGCATCAACAGGTGGGGGAGAGTGTCATGTCCCACCACTTCACTGTCAAAATTTGGCGTCTGAATAAGGGAGAAGAATCTAGAGTTGTGGAGAGGTTAGTATAACACTCTAGAACTCCCTAGATATCTTCAAGTAGGCTTTAGAATTCCATAGAACTTGTAGAGAATTCTAGATTAGGACTAAAGTGTAAATATTGTAGGGACCTACTTGTAAAGTAATTAGTATTTACACTTAGGCCCCTAGGAAGTAGTATTAATAAAGGGCCTCTAATTTGCAAAACTATCCAACAAGTTGTAAGCAATCTCCCATAAAGCAATACAAAGCCTTCTTAAAGTTCTCGTCTTTCTTTACATTCTCTTAGCGATCTGAGTTTCAAAAGATTTACTTGAGCTTACAAGATCTTGAAAGATTAGTGAGTAAGTTGTCAAGTGCCGCACAGAGCTTTAGTGAAACTCTAAGTCCGTGACACAAATCTATAAATCTACAATGTATTTTCTTCAGTTGCTTCACCTTATAGCCGACCTTGTACAGTACAACGAACAATCAAAATTTGGATGAGCTTTTGGCTTATAATATGACTATAAGTCAAAAGCAATAAGTTAGAAATTAAAATAACTTACTTTTGGCTTATTGTTGCTATTTTGACTTTAAAACAAGTGTTTATAAATACTTTTTTTATTTTTATCGGAATACGATTGACTTAAAAGTACCTAAAATAAGCTAATTCCAAACATTTTAGAAATATGAGAGTTAAGGAAGAAGATGCTCTGCTTTGAGAATTTTATCGAAGGAAAAGAGTAATTAACAGTTATTTTGTTGATGAATGAAATGAGTGCTTTTGCTAAATCAAAAATTTGGGGGGATATTTTAAAATTAAATAATGGTCAAAAATGAAATGGAAAACAGTGCAACGAATTTCCTTCTTTGCAGTCACAATCACATAAAAAATTGTATCCAAGGGTAAGCCTCAACTTTGTGATTTAGATTGAAATTTAAAGGCTTACAACTATGGAGGATTATGTACACGTCATGTCAAAACCAACATATTTTCTCTGAGCATGGGATGACTACTATCAAATGATACCCCTCAAGTGAGAACCATGGTTCAATCCAGACGCAGATACTACTGCAACATTGGCATGTATATCCTTTCCATCGTTATCAGCAAACTTCTTTGTCAAGGAATCATTATTTAAATTGTTAAAGCAGTTGGAAAGCCCCTACACGTGGACTTCGAAACGAAAAATCAATCCAGGCCTAATTGTGCCAATATCATGGTTGAGGTAGATTTGCTACAAGACTTTCCAAAGAGAATCAATATTGGAGTAAGAAAAGCAGTATTGAAGAGGTTTTTTCAACATGGATTAAAGTTAAATATGATTACATGTCAAACTACTGCAAACTGTAAGGGAACAATGAGACTAAATGTTTCATACTTCACCCAAACTTGAAACCTCTCAAAGATGAAAATAGACTTTAATATAGGTGTAAGCCTCTCCATAGTTGTAAGCCTTTAAATTTCAACTTTGTGATTTAGATTGTAAGCCTTTTATACTTTAGATTAAATAAAAGGATGTTAAAACCAATGTGCAGAATAAACAAGATATAGAGAGTGGCACAAGAGATGGAATACAATCATCAAATATTATGATTACTAACTCAAAAGACATGGCTTCTTCGGAGCAATTTCAAATCAATACAGAGGTGGGTAGTTCAAAGAACAATAGTCGAGACACAATTACAGAAAGGCAAGGCAGTACAAGAGTGAAAATAGACTTTAATATAGGTGCAAAAAGTGACTCATTAAAGAAAACATCCAATCAACAGCAATCAACATGTATAAAATATAGGGAAAGGAAACACAATAGTTTAGGAAAAAATAACTTCAATACTGATGAATTTATCAAGCTTACATAGGAGGATAAAAATGAAGAAGTTGAAGATGAATCAATGATAAACAACATCATTCAAGGACAAA
The DNA here is from genome assembly GCA_029582245.1 of Solanum etuberosum. Classification (NCBI taxonomy): domain Eukaryota; kingdom Viridiplantae; phylum Streptophyta; class Magnoliopsida; order Solanales; family Solanaceae; genus Solanum; species Solanum etuberosum. The sequence continues at coordinate 23,894 of JAJONR010002548.1, read as the reverse complement.
GGAAGTAGATTTAGATCCTAAACAAGTGAAAAAGATCAAATGAAGTAAAACAAAAGGGTGCAAACATAATAATGAGACTCTACCTCCTATCATACCTTTATCAAAGAGGCTCGCTGCCTCTAAATCCAACCAATAATGATGAAAAATATATTATTTTAAAATATCAGATCAGTTAACACTCAAAAAGATTTTGAGAGGTTAACTAATTTGAATAAAAGATAAATATTGGTTAATTGGTTTGATGGAACCTTTTGAAGATCCAACAAACATTGATAGGTATAGAGTTATTCTCGGACATCATATGACTATAGAAAATTGAACAGGGAAATATGGATATTTGCAAGAGAGGAGTTATACATCAATATAATAGCATTCACCACTCAACATATTACAGTTATGATACAACATCAAAACTAGAATGGTGAAATCCTCTTCACTATTGTATACGCAGCTTGCATAACAAACACAAGAAAAGAATTGTGAGAATCTTTGGGTCACATTGCAGATCAGCATAACAATCCTTGGTTGATAGGGGGATTTCAATGTAATTTTATCAAGGGAAGAGAAACAAGGAGGGCTTCCTATATCATATCAGGAGACTGAAGACTTCGCGAATTGTAATACAGAGTGCGATCTGACTGATATTGGCTACATTGGTAGCACATTTACATAGTGAAATGGGAGAACTGATGATGCATGTATCTTCAAGAGGCTAAATCAAAATCTTCAAGATAAAATTCCTAACATTTATATCAGACACCTCATAAAGAAAGGCTCATATCATTCACTTTTGGAAGTCCAATGTTCTTATACAACAAATGATATTATTAAGAATTTAAAATTCTTAAACTTCTGGACAAAACATGAAGGTATTATAGAGTTTATAAGAACACATTGGGGGATAGAATTCACAGAAAACCCAATGAGAGTCTTTCATCACAAGCCAAAGTACATGAAGGCTATCTTTGTGAAATGGGGCGAAGAAATATATGGAAATATTTTCCGAGGGATATCTATCTTAGACAAGTCATACAAGCACATGAGTCTCAATTTGAATTGGAATCAAACCAGGACAACAGGGAAACTCTACATAAGGCACAGACCAACCTGTCCAGGTACTTGCTTCTGGAGGAAGAATATTGGAGACAGAAAGCTGGAATGAAGTGGTTTATGGATGGAGAAAAAAATACAAAGTTCTTTTATAACTATGTCAATGGGAGGAGGAAAAGATTAGAAATAAGTAGAATCCAAGGGGAAAATAGAGAGTGGATAGAAGACAAAGGTAAGTTGGCTACACAGGGAATAAAATATTTTAAAAATTAATTCACAGAAGACTACTCTCCAGAAATTTTGACATACTAAAGCATATACCACCAATTATTACTGAAGAGTAGAATGAGTGTTTAAGCAGATCTCTAGATGAAAGTGAAGTTCAGAATGTTGTTTCTACTTTGAACAGGGAAAGTACGAGTGGTCCATATGGTTATAAAGGAGCCTTTTATCAAAGTTGTTGGAAAATCATAAAGATAGATGTTATTGTAGTGGTGAAGGCCTTTTTTAGAGGATACACTTTACCAAATTTTATAACTCATAAAAATTTGATTTTAGTATCCAAAAGATATCAAGTGAACACCTTTTCAGATGTCAGAACTATTATCCTAAGCAACTTTATTAACAAAGTGATCTCCAGGGTTCTTCATGAGAGAGTTGTAAAACTACTTCCACTTTTGATTTCTAAAAATCAAACTGGTATTGTCAAAGGAAGGATCATAGTAGAGAATGTATTTCTTACTCAGGAAATAAGAAGAGATATCAGGTTGCGAACAAAGCCTGTCAATCTTGTGATAAAGTTGGACATGACTAAGGCTTATGACAGACTGTCTTGGTTGATCATCACCAAAGTTCTGAGAAAAATTGGCTTTAATGAAGTGATAATTGATATGGTGTATAGGCTACTATCAAATAGCTGGTACTCTGTATTGTTAAATAGCAAAGCAAAAGGTTTTCGTAAGTCAACTACAGGTGTGAGACAGGAAGACCCTCTATCTCTCACTTTGCTCGTCATAGATTTTGAAGCACTGAAAAGGAGTCTAAATGCTTTGAATGGGAATAATGACTTTAAGGAATTTGGTTTACCTAAGTGGAGACCTGAATTGAATCACCTAGCCTATGCAGATGATACCATCCTCTTCACATCAACATATACCAAGTCTATGAGACTCATGAAAAAAATACTGAAGAATTATGAAGCAACTTCTGGCGAGATGATTAATCTAGAAAAAAGTGCATTTTATGTGCATGACAAAGTGGCAACAAGAGTGGTTTACAAAATCAAATCAGTAATAAAGATCAGGCAAGGTTCATTCCCTTTCACCTACTTAGGTTGTACAATATTTTATGGGAGGAAAAAGATTTGCTACTATGATAACATGTTTAAGAAGATAGGCAATAGAATACAATCTTGACAAGGGAAAATGATATCTTATGGGGGTAGAGATATTCTTATCAATCATGTTCTTCAGGTCATTCCTATATATTTATTATCTTCTCTAAACTCTCCTAAAGGTGTTATAAGGTATCTATATCAATTATTTGCCAGATTCTATTGAAAAAATACAACTGATAAGAAAAGTAGACACTGGGTAAATTGGGAGACTCTCTGTCTGCCCAAAGAGGAAGGAGGTTTAGGATTTAGATCTTTGGTAGATGTTTCAAATGCTATGTTCTGTAAATTGTGGTGGAGTCTCAAAAGTAAACCTTATTTGTGGGGTTCTTACATGGTTAACAAATATTGTAAGAAACTCCACCCTGTTATAGCTCAGAGAAAATGATCCTTCACTATATGGAAACATATGATAATTATGAGAGAATTGATAGAACATGAAATTTGGTGGAAGATGAAAAAATAAAACTCGAGTTTCTAGTTTTATAAATGGACAACTCCAGGGGCACTATATAACATTCTCCCAAATGCAGAAGATGAGGAAGTGGAAGTGAGCAACTTTGCAAATGAAAGTGACTGGAACATGCATAAATTAATGGACTGCCTTCCAACAGAGTATGTACAAAACATTACAAAGAATATATCACCCCAAGCAATACATCTCCAATTGATAAGCCAGGTTGGATGTTGGAATCAAATGGAAAGTTCTCTGACAAAAGCTCTTGGGAGTACATCAGAAAAAAGGAATAAGAAAAAGATATTTTCAAATACATTTGGACAAAGAAAAATTCTTTTAAAAAGACACTCTTTGTTTAGAGAGCATGGAAATACAGGGTACCTACAAATGACATCATTCATAGAAGGAAATTCACGTAGCATCTAAATGTTGGCGTTGTCAAGACCCTAAGCAAGAATCTCTATTTACTAATAACCTCTCCAACAGCCTCAAACTGTTGAAATTGATTTCTAATTTTCCTAGAATAAATACCAATGGACTACAACTACCTCAAATGCTTCTTTAAGTGGTGAACTTTTGAAGGTTGTCCAAAATTGAAGAAGCTAATTAGAGTAGTACCAACCACCATTGTGTGGCATTTGTGGAAGAGAAGAAACAACTTAAAGAATGAAAAAACAGTACCATACAATAGTATAGTGAACAATGTTAACACCGACATCTAGAGAATGGAGAGAAGTTTGTTTTCTTACCTTCAAAGTTTCCCTACCAACTGGACAGAAATGGTGATCTATCTGGAAAAATATAGGCCTAAACTTCAATACCTAATTGTTACATGAAAATCACCAGAACTAGATTAGTGAAATACAATGTGGATGGGGCATCAAGAGGTCACTCATGTAAGAGTTCCTATGGTTGTTTCCTATGAAATTATAAAGGGGACCTAAATTATGCTCAAGGTGAAGTGATTCATAATACTAAATATATGAAGGCAGAAACTAGTGCAATTAGAGAAGCAATTTATCACATTATATCAATACGGATTGCTAAGATCGAGTTGAAAATTGATTCTTTAGCAGTAGTCAAAATTTTAATAGGAGAGTGGAGCATCCCATGGCAAATAGATATTCTAGTGGATGACATCACAGAAATGGCTAAATTATGTGAGGTTAAGTTGAAACATATATACAGGGAAGGCAATGCCCTAACTGATTGCACAACTAATTTAGCTCTCGACAGCACAAACAAAATTATTTACAAGGCCTTCACAGAGCTTTCAATTCATGCAGAACAAATTCTAAATCTAGACAAACAATATATAGCAAATCTGAGAATCAGGACACATCAGATTAAATTCGATGGGGAGAGGCATAAAGGATACTCTATAATTCAATGAGCCGAAACATTCACAAAGATGGTCAAAACTCATTTTAAATGAGTACAACAATTACAAATTACAACAATGAAAAAATCCAATAGTGTCAAGATTCAAAGGCAATGACAAATTGGTCATGTTCACAATAACGAGGAGTTTAACAATGATCAAAGCCAGAAAAAATAAATGTAAACAAATTATAAAGAGAATCTTGAAATAACCAGCTCAGGGACGGAGAAGATCAAATTTCTCACTTACAAGCCAAACCAAAACATATATGAAAATCAGATAGCTCTGTCATTTACACCTAATCACAGTAGATCAAAAAGGACAAAAGTAAGGAATAACAACTCGCCGATTTGAAATATAATCAAACAAATAGAGTGAACTCCAAATATACGAGCAAGCCAAGAAAGAAAAAATGGAAAAAATGGAAAAAATAGAACATTTTGTGTTCTTTTGGAAATCTGGAGCCGAACAACAAGGAAGCAGAAATTGAGGATCTTAAATGTAGATCCCAAAAGTTTTGAAAAGATAAAAGAGCAAAAATGGAGAAGAAGAAACCAAAGGTCTTCCCTGTGGACTTTGGTGTAGGCAACAGTGAAGACATGTCTACTACATTTTTTGTTTAATTATTGGACTGATCATTTTTGGGCTAGCCCATTTCTTCTTTCTTTTCTTTTTTATATTTTATATTCATTAGTTTTTTTTTTTGGACAAGTTAGATTAAGACTTTTGTTATCCTTTTCTAATAAATAAAATTGCTTACAAGGCCACCAAAATATTTTTTATAAAATATAGATATTAGAAGTTAAATAACAAAGAAAAAGAGAGAACGAGTAGTAATATTTTTCCTTCCAATATTTCAATGTGTATCTTTCTGCAAGTAGTAGGAATATATATAGAAGGTAGGAGTGTATTTGTATCCTTCAAAGTCATGACGTAAATCTTCAAAGTCATGCCTAAATCCTAAAAGTCATGAAAACTGGATTTGCTATAGGACGTCCACATTTCATTATTTACAACACTCTCCCTTGGATGTCTGTGTACAAAAAAAATTCTAGAAGAAGAATGTAACACCCCAAAAATTTCTAAGTTAAGACTCGAACCATTTTTCATTTGAGTATAAGGTCGTACTGAGTTATTCTTAATTGTTCTTAGGTTTTAAGGTCAATTATTTAATGTAGGAATGATTTTCGATATGAATTAAGGTCACTAGAATCGCCTAACGCAAAGTTGAGTTGAAAGCTTTCTTACTGATTGAGTTTCAATATGAGATTTCACTTGAGTTAACTTAAAATAACCATATATATCATAATATAACGAATTAGGTGGCTCGTGAGTTATAAAATTAAAGGTCTTTGAGTCCTCTTTCCAAATCCATCGAGTTTGCCTCATTTCGAGTTTGGAGTAAAACGTTATGCATGTTTTAGTGAAGCTCTGTTAGACAGTCGAAATTTCACGGATGGCTATACGACCGGTGAAATTTTTCATAGACCGTGGAGCCTTAAACGGTTTGTGAAGCCTCCATTTTAAGGCACCTCGTCAGTTTTTTAAGCTAGGGTTGTTTTGGTCTTTCCCATATACGCTTGGTACTTAAACTACGTCGTTTTAACCCATGTTCTAAGCCTAAACCATGACGTTTTACACCTAATTAAGGGCTTAGAAAGTGTTAAAGAATTTTTTAGGTTCAATAACATTTCAAGTCATTAGAGCAAGGTTTCAAGAGGAGAAAATCTAGGGTTTCAAGCATTTTTTGAGTTTCGTCAATTTCGCCAAGAACTTCATTCTTTCGGGTATTTAAGGTTATCATAGTGTTGGACTAGTTCGTCATCACGCCCTACATCCACTTTCAAATTAGTAAAAGAGTAATCTAGGATTCTATCCTTAGATTTGAGTATCTTTGAGATGAGTTGATATTGAGTTCTCAGTTCTTGAGTTGCTGATTATTGAATTCTTATTTCTAATTATTGAATTGTCGTAAATTGTGTATTGCGATTATTGAGTTGATTGTTCATGTCTATTTTTCAGCATGAACCCTATTCTTGAGTATTCATTTAATTCTTATTGAGAATCTTTTAAATAAAATATTATTGTTTAAACTGAGTTTTAAGTAAGTAAAGAGGAGTTTGAGAAAGGGTATAAGGGAACTAAGTATTTCCCAAATATTTCATTTTTTACGTAAAGGAAAAGAGTAGACTTTTTTCAGAAAGGTTAAAAGAGTTTTCAGAAAGATTAAGTACAGAGCAGTTACCTCTTAAAGAGGACCCTTTTGAGTAATTATCTCAACCCAGAATGTATTTTTACATTGAGCAAAGAGAAACCTTTTTTTGTAAATGAGCAATGAGTCTTAGAGATATTTTAGAGTAGTTTACCTTTTTTAAGAGGATGGTTTGAGCAGTTATATCAAACTAGAGAAACAATATGTTTTAATACATTTGAGTAAGAGTATATATATTATTGGGAGTAGTATTGAGAATCGATATGGGGGAGAGTTCAGATAACTCACAACCCCCATAAACCATGTCTTGCCAACATGGGTACATGATCATACTTTTTAGATGAATCCTTAGTGCCTTCTGACAGAGCTTAGTGGATCCACTTAGTTAAGAGGTTCTATACCCCGGCATTATATAGGACCGTTCTGGTAGCGTGGACAAGACGTTGTATCATCACGTAGCTCATAGTGATGGTTATCAGGTAGAATTTCCCAATAGAGTTAAAATTTACTTTAAATATACCACTTATTATGTTGAAGTTCAGAGATGAGAAAGTATTTTATAAAGTTAAATGATTTCATTCCTTTAATTCCTTACCTTCAGTTGAGTTTATGTTATATCTTATAACGACCTGTTCCAGTCGTTATAGAAAATCCAACGGGGAAAAATTTTGGGCCGGAAAACTTTTTAGTAGGAACTTGAAATTTCCCAACCTAGTCCAAATTTGGACGAAATCGGAGTCAGTGAGGTCTAGGGAAATCTGATAAAAATGGGAGATCAAATTATGAATTTATCATAGGAGTAGATAGCTAAGACGCTAAGAAAACCGTACGACTTTACGGAATCAAATTCGGGCAAGTAGAACTTCCGAAACACATCTTAGCGTGAGCGGATATTTTCTTAGTATCATAGGTTGAAGGTGTGTTGTGAAATGGGGGTTTGGAACTCAAATTCCGAGGTTCTGTCTCTGCGCAAGCCGCTAGGGCGGGATTAATCCCGCTAGTGCGGGGCTGCTATAGCGGGATGAGGTCCGCTGTGACGGGACAGTCGCGACTTAAGTCGAAAATAAAACCCAAAAATGCCATTATTCTGTAATTTTCATTTTTGAGAACTAAGAGACGACCCCAGACGAGTTCTTGACAGTTTTCCACGAATGTTGGTGCTAAAGGTAAGGTTTTCGCTCCCCAATTCCGTTTTTCGATCTGTAGAACGTAAAATCTTGATTGTATATCGTTGGGGGAGGGTTTTGAATGATTTTGGATGGTGGAAAAAACCCTAACTGCACCTTAGGATCATAATTTGGGTCTTGGGTTATTGGGTTTGTCATGATCCGGGGAAATTAGACCTTAATAATTGATCTCCGTATTGAATTGTTTATTTGTAGACCTAGAGCAAGCGAAGAGAATCCGAAAAGGAAAGAATCAAGTTTCTTAGGAGGATTCAAGCTTTGTTCGAGGTAGGTGATGGTTTAATTTCTTGTTTCCGTGATACATGTTGATGATTACTTCATTGTGATGCATGTGTGTACTAGAATAAATTATTGTGATCAAACCTAATGAAATGAGAACGAATGATTGTATTCCATGAATAAACACTTGACTTGTATGATTGTGAGAATATATATTGTGATTGTGATTGTGGTATGTTGAATGGAGCGGGTGTCACGTTCCGACACACAAACTGGGATAGGATGTCACGTACCGACATACTTATTGGAACGGGTGTCACGATCTGACACACTAACTTGGAACGAGTGCCACGATCCGGTACACTAAAAGTTTGAGTATGGTTCTATGAGAGGACCAATGACTTGTTATATATATGCATATTATTGAGAATGTGGAATTGTACATTGCTCGTAAATGATAATTGATATTGTATATGTTCGGTGTATGCATGTTTATGATGTTTAAATGACTTATATATATTGCACTTATTGGGATAGCCGCGTGATCCTACCAGTACACTGAGGTTGTGTACTGATACTTTACTTGCTCTTTCTTTGTTGAGTACAGGGCATCTTCAGGCGCCTATTGACAGACCTCATCTAGAAGATCCGTGATCAATCGAATTCAAGGGTGAGCCAGTTCTTCTGGGCTGCCATGAGTTCTCTTTTTTTTATGTCCACATCTTCGGACTTAGACTAGTGCTTTAGATTTTCTTATGTTTAATTGGGTTGTACCCATTTCCTTAGACTTATGGTTCCTTGTTAGAGTTTTGGTACATTGACTTTCAGGTTCTAGGGAATAATTTCCGCAATGTTTTGATAGTCGTTGTTAGATCTTTTGGAGCTTATGGGAACTCTATTTGACTCTTACATTTTAACTTGCTTCTGTATTTTTAAATAATTTAGTTTTCGTTAATTTGGTTAGTTGGGTTGTAGTAACGGTTCTCCTACTGGAGGGTTAGTGTGGGTGCCACTCACGATGGTCTGGGTGGTGACAAAGTTAGTATTAGAGCCCTAGGTTCATTGATCTCGATGTACCAAAATGAGTCTAGTAGAGTCTTGCGGAATGGTACAGAGACGTCTGTACTTTTCTTCGAGAGGCTATAGGACTTTAGGAAATCTCTTTGTTTTCTCTTGTCTCCTTCCGTGCTATAACTTGGTTCCAATTGGTATCTGGTGATCCAAATTGGTATCTAATCTCCTTCACTCTTCTGTCCGCAGATGGTTAACACTCGCTTCAATGGTGTCAAGCCCATAGCTCCCGTCAATGAGCCCGTTGAGGAATCCACAGCAAGAGGTCGCGGTCGAGGCAGGGGTAGAGGAAGAGAAAGGGGTAGAGGTCGTGGAAGGGTAGCACCCGCTAGGGGTGGAGCTCCGGTTGAGAATGCTCCCAGAAATGAGAATCCTCATGCGCATCATGAAGAGATAGATGAGAATGTAGAGGTTGAGAATGATGAGGATGTTGGACAAGAGGAAGAGGTGCAGGCTGAGACTACAGGTATTCCTCCCTAAGACCCAGTGTTAGCTCAACAGATTATGTCATTCCTGAAAAGATTGGTTGGTGCTGGAGTTTTTCCCGCAGTTCAAGCAACTCAAGCCCCCCCCCCCCCCCAATCCCCCTATTGCTATCACTGTCCCCAAGGTGGGTGGAACTGTAGGTACTGATGCTTTCTTCCATCCTTTGTTGGGTCCGGTAATGACTGGGAATGAACATGAAATGTTGACCAAGTTTCTGAAACTGAAGCCTCCGGTATTCCATGGTTCTGAGAGTGAGGACGCCTATGAGTTCATCCTAGATTGTTATGAGAGGCTTCATAAGTTGGGAATTGTCCATCAACATGGAGTAGAGTTTGTGACTTTTCAGCTTCAAGGTGAGGCTAAGCAGTGGTGGAGAGCTTATGTGGAATGCAGATCGTCAACTTTACCCCCACTCACTTGAACCCAGTTTCATGCTCTGTTCTTGGAAAAATATGTGCCCCAGACTTTGAGAGATCGTAAGAAAGAGGAGTTAATGGCTTTGGAGCAAGGTGGTATGTCTGTGGCTGCTTATGAGTCTAAGTTCCATGCTTTGTCTAGAAATGCTACACAATTGGTGACTACTGAGGAAGAGAGGATCCGTCTATTTGTTAAGGGACTGAATTCTGAGTTACAGGTATTGTCTGTGGACATGACTTCTGCAGGATAAGGTTTTAATGAGGTAACATATTTTGTGAAGAAAGTGGAGGGGTGAGGCGAGACGGTCAGGCTAAGGATTTGACCAAGAAAGCTAAGAGCACAGGTAACTTTCAGGGTTCCTACTCCAGAGGTTCAGGGAGGCCGACACTTGCAGCCCGGCCAATTCAGTCCGATATTCCCACTTCTACAGTAAATTACTCGGGAACTCCACATCAGAATTTTATTCAGGATAGCCAAAGAGCCTCACCTTCGGTGGGCAACAGGCCATCTTTTGATCGCACTTGTTATAATTGTGGAGAACCTGGGCATATGAGGAGAGATTGTCCCCACCCGCGCATGTTGGACCCCACGCAACAGCAGACTAGAGCAGTGGTACCCGCAGGAAATGGTAATAATGGTTGAGGACGTCCACAATATGGGCGAGGGGGAAATCAGCGAGGCCGTAGAGGTCAGGAAAATGGTAACGTAGGCAGAGGTACCGTGCAGCCAGGCAGGGAAGTCGCCCGTCACGAGGACAAGGCTCAGTGTTATGCCTTTTCGAGCAAGACCGAGGTAGAAGCGTCTGATTCAGTGATCACAAGTACTATTCTTATTTGTGACCGGATGGCTAATGTGTTATTTAATCAGGTTTCTACTTATTCTTATGTGTCAGTGAGATTTGCCTCAGAATTTGATATGATTCGTGATATACTTGATGCCCCCATCCATGTTTCTACCCCCGTTGGAGAGTTTTTCATAGTCACCCATGTCTATCGTGCTTGTCCTATATTGTTTATGGTTTTTCAAACTTGGGTTGATTTGGTGATTTTGGATATGACTGACTTTGATATAATCTTAGGCATGACTTGGTTGTCCCCCTATTATGCTGTGTTAATTTGTAACACTAAGTTTGTGACTTTAGAGATTTCGGGTAGGAAAAAGTTAGAGTGGGAAGGGGTGTACAAGCCTAAGCCAACTAAGATCATATCCTCCATTCGGGCTAGGAAACTGGTGGGGCAAGGTTGTTTGGCGTATTTGGCTCATATTTGGGATGTTGAGGTTGAATCTCCCGCTATTGAGTCTATTCCTGTGGTGTCAGAATTTAGAGAAGTGTTCCCTACTGATTTGCCTAGTATGCCTTCGGATAAAGATATAGATTTCTGCATTGATTTAGAACTTGGTACCCATCCCATATCCATCCCTTCGTATCGCATGGCTTCGGCAGAATTAAGAGAGCTTAAGGCTCAAATCCAAGATCTTCGGGATAAAGGATTCATCCATCCTAGTGCTTCACCCTGGGGTGCTCCTGTCTTGTTTGTTAAGAAAAATGATGGTAGTATGAGAATGTGTATAGACTATCGTCAATTGAATAGGGTCACCATTCGAAATAAGTATCCATTACCTCAGATATATGATATTTTTGACCAATTGCAGGGTGCATCAATTTTCTCTAAGATTGATTTAAGGTCTGGTTACCATCAGTTAATGATTAGGCCTGAGGATATACCAAAAATGGTATTTAGGACCCGCTATGGGCACTATGAGTTTCTAGTTATGTCGTTTGGGGTGACAAATGCTCCTGCAGCTTTCATGAGTTTGATGAATGGTGTGTTCAAACCATTTCTTGATTCGTTTGTGATAGTGTTTATCGATGACATTTTGGTTTATTCGAAAAGTGAGGAAGAGCATGCCGATCATCTTCGCATTGTTCTGGGTGTTCTTGGGAAACAAAACTTGTATGCAAAATTTTCTAAGTGTGAATTTTAGTTGACTTCGGTTCCCTTTTTGGGGCATGTAGTTTCAAAGGAAGGGGTAATGGTAGATCCACAAAAGATTGAAGCGGTTAGGAATTGGGTCCGACCAAGTTCTGTGACTGAAATTAGGAGTTTTGTGGGGCTCGCTAGCTACTATCGGCGGTTTGTGAAAAACTTTGCTTCTATTGCCACACACTTGACAAATTTGACCAAAAAGAAGATACTATTTGACTGGACTGAAAAATATGAGGAGAGCTTTCAAAAACTCAAGACTCTTTTGACCACAGCACCTATTCTAGCACTACCGGTGGAAGGTAAAGATTTTATTATTTATTGCGATGATTCGCATTCGGGTTTGGGTGTTGTATTGATGCAGGAGAAGAATGTCATCAATTATGCATCGCAACAGTTGAAAGTTCATGAACGAAATTACCCAACACATGATTTAGAGTTGGCAGCGGTAGTGTTTGCTCTTAAGATCTGGCGGCATTATCTTTATGGTGCTAAGTGTGAGGTATTTACTGACCACCGTAGCCTACAACATGTATTCACTGAAAAGGATCTAAATCTGAGACAACAAAGGTGGATGAAGTTACTCAAGGATTATGATATGACCATCTAATACCATCCGGGTAAGGCTAACGTGGTGGCAGACGCATTAAGCCGGAAGACGGTGAGTATGGGTAGTCTAGCTTGCTTGGGTGTGTCTAAGCGATCTTTGGCTAAGGAAATTCAACCTTTGGAGTCTAAGTTCATGCAGTTGGACATCTCAGAAAAAGGTAGGGTGTTAGCTAGCGTTGAGGTTAGAGCCACCTTCATTGAGAAAATCAAGGCCAAACAATTTGAGAATGAGAATTTGAATAAGCTTAGAAAGAAGACAGTGATTGGTAAGGCACAAGATATGGTTCTTGATGCGGGGGGCGTGCTTAGTTTTAAAGGAATAATTTGTGTTCCTAGAGTGGGCGACTTGATTCAGAGTTTATTGACAAAATCCCATGGTTCGAGGTATTCCATTCATCCCGATTGACCAAGATGTACCGAGACTTGAAATGACTATATTGGTGGCCGGGCTTGAAGAAGGATATAGCGGAGTTTGTGGCTAAGTGTCAAAATTTCCAACAAGTAAAATATGAGCATCAAAGGCCAGCAGGTTTGCTTCAGAGAATGCTAATTCCAGAATGGAAGTGGGAAAGAATAGCTATGGATTTCGTGGTTGGTCTTCCCAAGACTTTGGAGAAGTTTGATTCTATTTGGGTAGTGGTTGTCAGATTGACTAAGTCAGCCCATTTTATTCCGATTAGAATATATTATAATGCTCAGCAATTAGCTAAGGTGTATGTAAAAGAGTTTGTAAGGCTGCACGAGGTGCCCCTTTCAATCATCTCAGATCGTGGTACGCAGTTCACGTCCAAGTTTTAGGGAAAATTACATGAGGAGTTGGGTACTCTACTCATTTTTAGCACAATATTCCATCCGCAGACGGACGGACAGTCAGAAAGGACCATTCAAGTGTTAGAGGACATGTTGAGGGCATGCGTGATCGACTTTAGAGGACATTAGGATAAGTTCTTACCTTTGTGTGAGTTCTCCTATAATAATAATTACCACTCCAACATTGATATGGCACCATTTGAGGTACTGTATGAGAGGGGATATAGATCACCCATAGGATGGTTTGAGGCTGGAGATGTGAAACCCTTGGGGGTCGAGTTAGTGAAGGATGCTCAAGATAAAGTGAGGAGTATTCAAGCTAAGCTTTTAGCAGCCCAAAGTAGACAGAAGAAGTATGCATACCATAAGGTAAGAGACATGGCATTTCAGACTGGTGAGAAAGTTCTTCTTAAGGTATCACCCATGAAAGGGGTAATGATATTCGGCAAGAAGGGCAAGCTTAGTCCTCGATACATTGGTCCCTTTGAGGTCCTTGACTTTGTAGGGCCAGTGGCTTATAGATTGGCTTTACCTTCTAACCTATCGGGAGTTCATCTTGTATTTCATATGTCCTTATTGAAGAGATATCATGGAGATGGGGATTACATCATAAAATGGGACTCAGTTGTATTAGAAAAAGACCTTCAGTATGAGGAGGAACCGATTGCAATTCTTGATCGTGATGTCCGGAAGATGAGGACCAAAGAGATTAAGTCCGTGAAATTTTAATGGCAGCATCGTCCGGTTGAGGAAGCAACTTGGGAAACCGAGAAGGACATACGAGACAAGTATCCCCAATTGTTCATCGATTCAGGTACTACTCTACTCTCACTTTAGTCATTTTTTCCTAGATTGTCACTTGAGGATGAGTGAGGGGTAAATTGGTATCTATTGTAACGACATGTTCCCGTCGTTATAGAAAATCCAACAGGAAAAAATTTTGGGTCGAAAAACTTTTTGGTAGTAAATTAAAATTTCCCAACCTAGTCTAGATTTGGATGAAATCGGAGTCAGTGAGGTCTAGGAAAATCTGGTAACAAATGGGAGATCAAATTATGAATTTGATTACATGAGTAGATAGCTAAGACGTTAAGGAAACCGTAGGAATTTACGGAATCGAATTCGGGTGAGTAGAACTCCCGAAACTGATCTTAGCGTGAACGGGTATTTTCTGAGTGTCATAGGTTGAAGGTGCATTGTGAAATGGGGGTTTGGAACTCAAATTCCAAGGTTCTGTCTCCACCCAAACCGCTAGGGCGGGGCCACTGTAGCTGGATGAGGTCCGCTGTGGCGGGACAGTCGCGACTTAAGTCGGAAATAAAACCCAAAAATGCCATTATTCTGCAATTTCCATTTTTGAGAACTAGGAGACGACCCCAGACGAGTTCTTGACAGTTTTTCACGAATTTTGGTTCTAAAGGTAAGATTTTCGCTCCCCAATTCCGTTTTTCAATCCGTAGAACATAAAATATTGATTGTATATCATTGGGGGATGGTTTTGAACGGTTTTGGATGGTGGGAAAAACCCTAACTGCACCTTTGGATCATAATTTGGGTCTTGGGTTATTGGGTTTTTCATGATCCGGGGAAATTAGACCTTAATTATTGTTCCCCGTATTGAATTGTTTGTTTGTAGACCTAGAGCAAGCGAAAAGAATTCGGAAAGGGAAGAATCAAGTTTCTTAGGAGGATTCAAGCTTTGTTCGAGGTAGGTGATGGTTTGATTTTTTGGTTGCGTGATATTTGTTGATGATTACTTCATTGTGATGCATGTGTGTACTTGAATGAAGTATTGTGATCAAACCTAATGAAATGAGAACGAATGATTGTATGCCATGAATCAACACTTGACTTGTATGATTGTGAGAATATACATTGTGATTTTGATTGTGATTGTGGTATGTTGAATGGAGTGGGTGTCACGTTCCGACACATTAACTGGGATCAGATGTCACGTACCGACATACTTATTAGAACGGATGTCACGATCCGGCACACTAACTTGGAACGGGTGCCACGATCCGGTACACTAACAGTTTGAGTATGGGTTCCATGAGAGGACCAATGACTTGTTATATATATGTGTATTATTGAGAGTGTGAAATTGTACATTGCTCGTAAATGATAATTGATATTGTATATGTTCGGTGTATGCATGTTTATGATGTTGTAATGACTTATATATATTTTACTTATTGGGATAGCCGCGTGATTTTACCAGTACATTGTGGTTGTGTACTGATACTGCACTTGCTCTTTCTTTGTTGAGTACAGGGCATCTTCAGGCGGCTACTGACAGACCTCATCTAGAAGATCTGTGATTAATCAAATTCAAGGGTGAGCCAGTTCTTCCGGGCTACCATGAGTTCTCTTTTGTTTATGTCCACATCTTCAGACTTAGACTAGTGCTTTAGATTTTCTTATGTTTAATTGGGTTGTCCATTTCCTTAGACTTATGGTTCCTTGTTAGAGGTTTGGTACATTGACTTTCAGGTTCTAGGGAATAATTTCGGCAATGTTTAGATAGTCGTTGTTAGATCTTTTGGAGTTTATGGGAACTATATTAGACTCTTGCATTTAAACTTATTTTCGTATCTTTAAATGCTTTAGTTTTCGTTAATTTAGTTAGTTGAGTTGTAGTAACGGTTCTCCCACCAGAGGGTTAGTGTGGGTGCCACTCACGATGGTCTGGGTCGTGACATATCTATTGCAATCCTTTCATTCAGTAATTTCACCCCGGCTATATTACATACTCGTGCATTCAATATACTGATGTCATTCGACCTACATCTTTTATAATGGAGATACAAGTGTTCATGATCATCAACAGTCGTTTTGTTTAGATCACTCTACACTCCAGCTAGCTTTTGTTGAGCCTTGATGTATTCCATAGGACTTCACATTTACTTTCTAGTTATAAGTTTTGAGATGTCGAGTGTCGTGTGCCGACATCCTTCCTTAATAGTAGAAGCTTTATAGATAGACATAGTCTAGGTGTCTCTCAATATTTACTTTCTTTCGAGTTGTTTTACAAACTATAAGTATTTCTATTGAGTATTTTTCAGACTTTATTAGTTGAGTATTTGAGTTTAACGGATTTAATTCTGTTTTAAGCCTATTATTTCTTAAAATAGTTTTCTGATTGTAGTCAGCCATGATGAGGTTTCGCTTGGCGGCCATAAATATTTCTCGAGTGCCAGCCACGTCCAGGGTGTAGGCTCAGGTTGTGACAAATAAGAGAGAGTGCACATTGTTATTCTTAATACGCATTTTTGTTTGCCTCGTTGAAAACCTTACCAAGAAAAAATCAGTGGGACAAAAAAACTGGTTAAGGAAAAAGGAGTGCAGTACATATTTACTCCCAAAAATGAAAACATCATTTAATATCTCGAAGACGACGCATTCTAATTTTGTATCTCAATTTCTCAAAGGTTAAAGTTGGCAATGCCATAGTAAACGCATCTGCTAAATTATCACTTGAGCGAACTTGTTGAACATCTATATGACCCTTCTTTTGAAGATCTTGAGTGAAAAATAATTTTGGTGAAATGTGTTTTGTTCTATCTCCTTTATTGTATCATCCTTTTAGTTGGGTTATACATGCTACATTATCTTCATACAATATTGTTGGAGCATCTCTTTTCAAAGAAAGGTCACATGTTTCTTGAATGTGTTGAGTTATTGATCTCAACCAAATGCATTCTCGATTGGCTTCATGAATGGATATTATCTCTTTGAAGAAGTGGCAACCATAGTTTGTTTTGTTGAACGTCATGATATAGTTGTACCACCACATGTGAAAAAATAGCCTATCTACGATCGACCATTATGGGGATCCGAAAAATATCCTACAGCTGCTTAACCAATGAATTGTGACTTGGATTCATTTGAGTAAAACAATCTCATATCAATGGTCCCTCAGAGATATCTGAATATATATTTAATTTCATTCCAGTATCTTCGTATTTGAGAAGAACTAAATCTTGCTAACAAACTTACCAAGAAAGCTATATTTGATCAAAAATTATTGGCAAGATACATTAATGCACCAATTGCACTAAGGTATGGTATTTCAGCACCAATAATTTCTTTTTCATTTTTATGAGGCTGTAATGAATCTTTATTAATATCAAGAAATCTCACAACCATCAGACTTCTCAATGAATGTGCTTTATCCATGTCAAATCTTTTCAATATATTCTCAGTATATTCTGATTGATGAACAAATATCTCATTTTTAAAATATTTAATTTGTAGTCCAAAACAAAATTTTGTCTTTTTGAGGTCTTTCATTTCAAATTCCTTTTTCAGATATTTTACTGCCTTAGAAAGCTCCGCATGAGTTCCAATGATATTCAAATTATCAACATATACAATTGTTATGACAAATTCAGATCCAGACCTTTTCAATGAAGACACAAGGATAAATTGGATCATTTTTAAATCCTTCTTTTAGCAAATATTCGCTAAGACAATTATACCACGTTCGCCTAGATTGTTTCAATCCATATAAGGATTTCTAAAGCTTTATTGAAAAATGTGCTCGAAAGCATTGTATGCTTCAGGCACTTTGAATTTCTCAGGAACTTTATAAAAATATTGTGGTCCAATGAGCCATATAAATAAGTAGTGACCACATCCATTAGGTGTATTTCAAGATTTTCATGAACTACCAAGTTCATTAGATACCTGAAGGTTATTGCATCCATCACAGGAGAATATGTTTCTACATAGTCAATTCTAGGCCTTTGCAAATATTCTTGGACCATAGGTCGTGCTTTATATCTTACGACTTCACTTTTTTCATTTTGTTTTTGCACAAAAACTCATTTGCATCCCATGATGAGTCGGGTATTTTGACTCATTTAGGGCTTAATATTCAGGAAATTAGTGTCCTCAATGCCTATTTTATGCTCATAACTGATGTTAGAATGTTAATATGCAGTAATAAAGACAAAAGAGCAAGGCAAGGACATTACGAGGCAAATCGGAGCGAAAAAGCTAAAAAAGTTGGAGGAAAGAAAAGCTGGTACTCTCCAAAGCCACTCGGCGAGTCGCCGAGTGGACCTTCTGCTCACCCAAAGTTCCAGCATGCCAGCCCATGACAGGACCAATTTGGCGGGTAGACTAGTGGATCGGAGATGTGTCGAAGAGATCGGCGATGTCGATCTCGATTGCCAAAAGTTACAGAAAAGAGATGGTGAAAATACAAACCAAGAAGGCGAGAGGAGGAGCACTCGGTGTATCGCCGACCAGTTCGATGAGCCTGACTTACTTCGTCGAGTGGACTGCGTGCTGAAATTCTGGGAATATATAAATACAATTTTAAAAAGAAGAGAAGGAGTTCCCACATTGTTCACTTCTGGGGTTTTTATCTTTTACATTCTAGAACATTGTTTTTACATTTTTGAGTAGAGATTTAGGGATTGTGAGACTTTTAGCCTAATTCTAGCATTTGAACACTTGCGAATCATTTTCAAACATGATGGAAAACTTTGTTGGTAACGATTTCTTATTCTTTACTTATGTTTGGCTAAAAACCCCATTCTTGGGAGTGTGATTATGTAGTTGAATTCTCTAATTAGCTAATGGGTATTGTTAGTTACTGATTTTATTATTGTTTCGAAGTGGGTTCAATTTATTGTTCATATTTTAATTGAGGAATTGTAGTTGCAAATGCGATTCTAGATTAATGCTTGATACTTGCTTGAGAAAGAAGTGTGAGATTCGAATTATTAGTTGATGATTGTTTTGATTGCATTGTTATGTATCTAGCTTGAGAAAGTGGGTTTGATTACAATCTTCCAAATCTAGCTTGAAAAAGTGGATTGATTAAGGTAATGGGTTGTTTGATTGTGTTTTGCCTGTTGAGGTTTGAGATAACTCAGTTGAATCGCAATAGTTGATTGAGAAATGGCTATTGCACTCAAAACTCAGCCTACCCACTGAGATGCAACATCTTTGAATAACTTGTAATCACCCATTACACGAAATTAGCATTCAACTTATCGCACTCCCAAGAACCCTTATCTACTTGTTTACTTCCCGTTTTAGTAGTCATAAATTGTATACTTGAAATTCCCCGCATTTGATATTTATTGTTAAAACTTTAAGATTTACTTTAATGTTGTGAAACTTCTACCTCTACACACGATCAAAACACAATTTCACTTCTTAATTGAATTATTTACTGTATCACTCCCTGTGGGATCGATCCCAACTCTTAGTTGGGTTTATACTATTTAGCGACCACGTACACTTAGAATTGGATGACATATAGTTGAGTGTTATAAAAAATAGTGCCGCTGCCGGGGAGTGGTATTTAGAATTCTTTTATTGAAGTTTAGTCGTGAACTGATTTTGTTTTAGTTGAATTATCTTATTTGTGTTCGTTGTTGGCTGCTCTTAAACAGGTAAAGAGATAAGTGTCACTGGGAGTAATGCCAGCCAACTTGGGAACAACGATGACATCGGGAATTTGCATGATGTCAATGAGGATCAGTTGGGAAATGTGGGTGCTATCTGATTTCCTCCGACTATAGGCAATGCGGTATTTCACGTGACCAGCACCATGTTGTAGTTGTTTCAAATAAAGTGTCTCTTTGGAGGACTTGCTCATGAGGACCCTCATGACCATATCCAAAACTTTATGGATGTGTGTGGGCCATTCTCTTTCAAGAACATCACCTAGGAGTCAGTCCGACTTCGCTTGTTCCCCTTCTCTCTAATGGGGAAGCAATGAAGTGGCTCGCCGATTTACCAAGGGAATCAATCACTTCTTAGGAGGAGCTCACTGAGGCATTTTATGAAAGGTTTTTCCCTCCTTCGAAGATGGTTAAGTTGAGAGATAATATTCAGAACTTCAAGCGAGTGGATGGCGAACCTATTCACGAGACATGGTTAAGGTTCCAAAAGTTGTTTCTCCAATGTCCAACTCACGGGCTACCAGACAATGTGTTGTTGCAATATTTTTAATGAAGCCTTGACGCGAGCAACAAAGGTGTGGCAGACCAACTCATTCGAGGAGGAACTTTTGATATAGCATCTACCCTTCTTGATGAGATGACAAAAATCAATCGAGCTTGGTACATTAGGGAAGATCAGGTGTCTCCTTTGAACTTTGGGTTGACAAAAGAACAAATGAAAAAGACCCAAGAGCAAGATGAAAACATAGCCAAGATGATTACTCAAATAAACCTATTGACGAAACTTGTCATGAGGAGTGGTTATGAAGCTATGAATCCAGCTGAAGTGAGATATGAAAACACAGAGGTACAATAAGTGTCAAAACTAGATGAGGGTTCTCGTCCGAGCTCTTTAAGGGCGTGCGGGAATCAAAGTTGGAACATATTTAGTAAGGATGGATAGAGAGGTTACAATCAAGATTGGTCTTACCAAAATAAATTTTGAAGGAGAGAAGATGATGATGTTTGTTACATGCTTATGGGTGATAGTCCAAGATCTAGGGACGGTTCCAGGAGCTTTCAGGTAGATGATTTGTTGTCTCGTATTCTAAATAAAGTAGAAGGATCTGACGAAGTGCTTAAAGAAATGAAGGTAGATTTCTCATTCCTGAAAAAGAAGGTAAACTCTCATTCGGATTCCATCAAGTAACTTAAATTCCAGATGAGCCAACTTTCAGCCCAATTAGAATCTAAATCGCACGAGAGTTTTGCCAATGATATGATGGTGAATTTGAAGCTTAATCATGACAAATGCTTGGCGATGTTGACTCAGAGTGGAAGAGCAGTGGGTGGTGACGTACAAGTGGATGGTGAGGCAAACACCATTAAATAAGGAAATGATGCCATTGATGTTGAGGGGTCTGGCCAAGAACCGCAAAATGACACGCCCAAAGAGGTTGATGAAGTTCCAAAAAAAACTTATCATCGGGGAACTGCAAACATCGAATGAGGAGGCTACTTCTTCGTCGAAACCTACAAAATCGTTGCCCAAAGTCAACCCACCATTCCCTCAAAGACTAAGAAACAGGGATGAAGATGCAAAGTTTCAAAAATTTCTATCTGTTTTCAAGACTCTTTCTATAAATATTCCTTTAGTGGAAGCATTGTTGGAAATTCCAGGTTATGCAAAGTTCATGAAAGAATTGGTTACCAAGAAGAGGAGTATCGATTTTGAAACGGTTGAGGTGTCTCATAGTTGTAGTGCCATCATGACAAGCAATGTGGTTATCAAGAAAGTTGATTTGGGAGCATTTACTATTTCATGCACTATCGGGATGCTTCAATTTACCAAAGCGTTTTGTGATTTGGGGGCAAGTATTAACTTGATGTCGGATGCCATTTTCAAACAACTTGATTTGGGTGAACCTAAGTCTACAACAATGCGTCTTCTCATGGCTGATCGATTTATTAAGCATCCCATTAAGCAGGTACGAGAGTTTCTTCCCCCGAGAACTGAGAGATGCCAAGGTACGAGAGTTTCTCACTCTTAAGCAGGATTCACTAAGTGTTCATAAGTACAACTTGAAGTTTACCCAACTTTCCTGATATGCTCCGGAGATGGTTGCGGATATGAGAAGCAGGATAAGTCTTTATGTTGCTGGGTTGACCCGTCTGTCAAGCAAAGAGGGCAAGGCAGCTATGGTAATAGGGGACATGGATATAGCAAGGTTGATGGTCTATGTGCAGTAGGTTGAGCAAGAGAAGCTGAGGGATAGGGAAGAGTATAGAAACAAGAAAGCGAAGACAAGGAATGAGTCCGGGCAGCAGAGAAATAATGTGAACTGTTCGTCCTTTCAGCAAAAGAAAAAGGGACCTTCTCCATCATCTGCAAGTGCACCTGCACCCAGAAACAAAGGTGAGTACAATAGTCAGAATTCACAGCACTTCAGAGCTAGACCTGCACAGTCTCAGGGTAGTGTGGCACAAAGAGGTAACTGGGCTCATATATGTGCTAAGTGTGGTAGGACCCACCCAGGTAAGTGTCGCGATGGCTCTACATGTTGTTTCAAGTGTGGACAAGAGGGCCACTTCATGAAAGATTGCCCTAAGAACCTGCAAGGTAATGGAAATCAGAGCAACAGAGCCCAATCTTCATCAATTGCTCCACCAGACAAGGTTGCACCTAAAGGAGCTACTTCCGGTACTGGCGGAGGGGCAAACTGCATTTATGCGATAACTAGTCGTCAAGAGCAAGAGAATTCTCCAGATGTTGTCACTGGTATGATCAAAGTCTTTACTCTTGATGTTTATGCTTTGCTAGACCCAGGAGCAAGTTTATCTTTTGTGACTCCTTATGTTGCAAATAATTTTGATGTTCTCTCAAAGAAACTTTGTGAACCCTTTTGTGTTTCTACACCTGTTGGGGAGTCTATCCTAGCTGAGTGAGTATATCGTGATTGTGTCGTTTCCATCAATCAAAAGAACACCATGGCTGATTTAGTTGAGTTAGACATGGTAGATTTTGATGTCATTCTAGGTATGGACAGGCTTCATGCCTGTTATGCCTCCATTGATTGTAGAACTCGAGTTGTTAGGTTCCAAATTCCTAATGAGCCAGTTATAGAGTGGAGTAGCAGTTTAGCAGTGCCTAAGGGTCGTTTCATTTTGTACCTTAAGGAGATAAAGTTAGTTTCCAAGGTTTTTGTCTATCACTTAGTCTGAGTTAATGACTCTAGTGTTGAAATACCTCTTATTCAGTCAAATTCTGTAGTAAAAGAGTTTCCAGAAGTCTTTCCTGATGATCTTCCCGGAGTCCCACCTGAGAGAGAAATAGACTTCGGTATAGACATTCTTCCAGATACTCGTCCTGTATCTATTCCGCTATATCGAATGGCTCCAGCAGAGTTGAAAGAGCTAAAAGAGCAGTTGAAAGATCTCCTTGATAAGGGTTTCATTCGACCAAGTGTCTCACCTTGGGGCGCTCCGGTCTTATTTGTGAGAAAGAAAGATGGTACTCTTAGGATGTGTATAGATTACCGTTAGTTGACCAAGGTTTCCATTAAGAATAAGTATCCTCTTCCGAGAATTGATGATCTCTTCGATCAACTTCAGGGTGCTACTTGTTTTTCTAAGATAGATCTCAGATCAGGCTACCATCAGTTGAAAGTAAGGAAATGTGATATTCCAAAGACAACTTTCAGGACCCGTTATGGTCATTATGAGTTTCTGGTCATGTCGTTTGGTTTAACCAATGCACCTGCAGCGTTCATGGACCTTATTAATAGAGTATTCAAGTCTTATTTAGATATGTTTGTTATCGTATTTATTGATGACATCCTAATCTATTCAAGGAATGAGGAAGATCATGCTAGCCATCTCAGAATAGTTCTCCAAACTTTAAAAGATGAGGAGTTTTATGCTAAGTTCTTTAAATGTGAGTTTTGGCTGGAGTCTGTGGCATTCTTGGGCCACATAGTTTCCGGTGATGGAATTAGAGTTGATACTCAGAAAATAGAGGCAGTGCAGAATTGGCCTAGACCCACATCTCCAACTGATATTAGGAGTTTCTTAGGTTTAGCTGGCTATTATAGAAGGTTCGTAGAGGGGTTCTCATTTATTTCATCCCCTTTGACCAAGTTGACTCAGAAAACAGTGAAGTTTCAATGGTCTGAAGCTTGTGAGAAGAGCTTTCAGGAATTGAAAAAGAGGTTGA
>JAJONR010002547.1:0-92545 GCA_029582245.1 Solanum etuberosum | reverse complement strand
GGGAGCACCATCAATTTTTTGGGCTTATTAGGCCCAAGTTGAGTCCAAATAAAATTTGAAAAAAAGTGAGGCTAAAATGAAAATGGAATAGACAAAACACACCAACCTTTAAAGCTTCATGGAGAATAATAATGCTAGATTTTTTGTGCCAGGTGCTAAGATTATTAATTGTCAATTCATCAAATTGTCTAACCATTGTTGAAAGAGATGTTGTTGAGAACAAACTACTAAGATGGCTTCGGATAATTTTATGCTGCTGATGTGAAGCACAAAGAAGGCTTTGGTCTCCCACGAGCTTCGCGATTGACTCTATATATCTCTTAGTGAAATTCCCTCCCTCGTTACTTAGTATTTTCTTTGTTGCTTCTATGCTCGATATAAATACATGTGTTTGCCAAAATAAATTCGTTTTGAAGCAATTCCCGTACCTATAAACAAAGTATTCCATCCAATTCCACCAAAATGTTAAAATTTTGTCATTTTGACACATAAAAGTCACAAAAAAAAATGTTTTTATATTTTTAGTTTCACTCATAATATAATACTATAGACAACACACAAAGAAAGAGTGGGAATACGTAAATTCCACTAGTTTGAAAGCTAATTACATAGATATATTCTAGTCTGCAATATTACATATTTTATCAAATTTTGGTGCATCCAGATACATGTATCTTGGAATATATGTGATCAATATTAGGTCTAATTTGTTCTAGATACATAATATCAAAGTGGATTCACATGTATCTCAGATACATAACAAATCTTGCTTGTCTCTCTCACCTCTCTCCAATCTCGCTCACCACTCTCTTGTGTATCTGTCATCTTAGATATAAACGAATCATACCAGATACATGTATCTAGTGTGATTTGCATGTATCTGAGATACATAACGAATCTCGCTCACTTCTCTCCATATTTTAGTGTAGCAAAAATACATGTATTTAAGTGTATCTTCCTCAATATATAATAGAAAACTCTTAATTAGTGGTACGATACATGATATTATGAAAGTATAGATAATAATAATATTTATGATAGTGAAGCATATCTAATTATGTAGTTTTTCTCAAAAATAAATAAATAAAATACGCCAAGTTGCTGAACTAATTTGAAATTGAGACATACTTAATTGATCGATACTCGAAACAAATATCCATTATTGCTAGAACAAAATACAAATATTAAACATTTATAATACCATACACGCACATTATGTTATCCTATTTTCATCAACACATATATGACATAATTATAAAATTCCAAATGAATAAATTCAAACTTAAAAAGGATCTTTAGTCTTACTTAAGTCGTCGAATTTTGATAAAATCATAGAAGCCTTTGTTGCTATTGATGGCAGCCATGAACTGGATGGTTTCTCCGATGACCGGTATTCCCCGGTTGCCTGCCGGAATCTTCTTCGCCGGAGTTTTTCCAGTATTATTATGCCATAAGATTTGTAATAATAATAATCCCAAACAAGGAAATATGTACCAAAACCAAGAAAACATTTTTTACTCCTATAGAATTATTAAGTCCTAATTACCAAAAGATTATTGTTGATACCTTAGTTTTTTAATTCTATTTGTAGAGAAATTAAAGATCCCAATAAATTTTAAAAATAAAATTGAGTCGTTGATTTTTTAAAATTTAGTGGAGAAGTAATTATGAAATGTGTAAATGGATGTTTCCACTTAAGGGATTTTTAAGTGCTCTTTGATACGACAGATTTTTTTGTTATTCATAATATCTCTATTTAGCCAACTAATTCATCCACTAGCTTATTGCTTACCTAAGTTCCATTATAAAACGATGATTCAGATTTTGAATTTTATGAATTAATGTTTAAAATTTTATCATATTTCATTTGATTTGCTGAATTTAGAATAACTATACACACTAAATAAATAATCCATAATTTCATTTTCATAATTTGATTCCACCATTGATGCAAATAGCTAGAGTCCTAATGGATCGTTTGGTAGCTGAATAAGAAATAAATTATTTATACATCAATTTTCGTTTAACTTATACGGCGTTTGATTGATATTTCAGAAACCTATACATAAATTATGAGAGAATCTATGTATTATTTTATGCGAGATAGAAGGTGAAATAATACATAGATTCACTCATAACTAGTTCCTACATTACTATACATGCATAACTCTAACCAACTACCAAACAACCCGTAATTATTTTAGCCACTTGTTGACCCCTTGATAATAATATTTTCTTCATCTCCACATTCATCTTATAACATTTCGTTAAATTACATATAAATATTCAAAGAATAATATTTTTTTGCTTTTTATCTAGCACTAAAAAATAATTAAAAACCTCATTTTAAAAAAAAAAAAAAAAGTATTTCCTCCATACAAAACATATCCCTAAAATGTGGAGTTCAAATTAAAAACTTTAATTTCGAAATTCATGCGTATATTACAAGTACGTGAGGACATGCCTAGTAATGTGGGGATACTAGTACTATAGAATATTAGAGATGGATCAATAAAGTTTTCTTAAATGTCTAAATATTAGTCCCTCTGTCCTAATTTATGTGACTTACTTTTCTTTTTAATCATTTCTATATTAAGTAACAATTTAACTATAAATTGTCTATTTTACCCTTAATGAAATGATTTACATCCATACAAATTTCTATCATTCATTTTGGAGCACAAATTTTAAAAGTCTTCCTTTCTTTCTTAAACTCCGTGCCGAATCAAATCACCTCACATAAAATGAAATGGAGGGAGTAGTTAAAATTAAAGTCAAATATCATGTCAAATCACTCCTTAGCCTAGCTAGCTAATGTGTGAGCTACTTGACTCGTCACATCTTATAATATTTGTCTATATTTTATATAAATATTTTTTTTTATTTACATATCAAACACAAAATGATATTATTACGCTAGATGTGGCGACTATCAATATAATCACGTTAATTTTCATTAACCAATATGCACGGTTATTTCAATTATTTAGAAAATATCAATTCCGACGTTAATTTCAGTTATTCTATATATTTTTACATTTAAGACGATACGCTCTTAAGTTATTTTTCAAAAAGAAAATACTAATAATTCATGAAGCACAAGTTGGAAGCACGTCACATCCAAATATTTATTCTCTTCATTTTAAAAAGAATATTTATTTATTTTTTGGTAATTTTTGAATTTTAACTTTCTAAAATGAAGATTAAAAAGTATTTGGGTTAATTCATTTAATATATCTTTAATTTAAGGCCATAACATTCAAAAAGATTTCTTTTACTTTCTAAAATTTCATCCCAACTTAAACTCAGACAAATAAATTAATACGAAGAAAGTATATATTATCTTTGGGGTAAGTTTAATTGGCGCAAATATGTTTGTTTTCTATAACTAGGAATAACAGCTGTGAGCTAATAATAACTGACAATTCCATTATATAAAGAATATTCATTTGGTGAAAAGATCCAAGTCTTTTTGACATCCATCGCATGAAATCGAGTTTTGTAAGTCTATCAAAAAAAAAAAATATTCCTAAGTATTTCATGTTAAAATTATATTCTTTTGTCACGTTAAATCACCCCTTTGCTTAAAAATGAGGTTATTCCAAGTTCCAACAACACGTTTCACATTAGGACTGAAGTTTCATACCTCGCCATCAATACGTGCGTTCATTTATATTTCTTGTTTTCGTTTTCGAGATACTATATTTTCAAATTGATTCAGACATTATGTATTAAATGTTTTTTGCGTATCAAATATCTTCGAATAAAAGATGAGTTAATTAAGAACCACAAATTGGAAGACACATCACATCCAAATATAATACATCATGTCAAAACAATTTGACTTTTAAATCAGCATATAATCCACATTTTTTCTTTCAATCCAGCTTAACTTTAACCATATTATAGATTAATTGTTTTCAAATTCTTTTTATTTGGGTTCTCTTGAACTTAAATTAGTAAGCCCAATAAAATTAAATAAATTAAAATAACATTATATTGTTAGTGTTAACATTTCCAAACATTCTAATACAAACATGATTTCATTAATTAAGACACAATATTACAATAAGTAGTTGACATGTATTGATTAACTTTTTAAAAAAAAAAAAAATAGTATGATACATTAAAGCTCCCGCTATATGCAGGGTCCGGAGAAGAGTACCGATCCAACCCCTTATTAACATGTGGAGTTTATAAAGATAATTTTGCTTAGTCTACTAATTAATTTGAACACAAAATCATTCCTTGCGTTTGAGAGAAACAACCAAATTAACATAAACAGCTCTCTTCTTGTAAATGTAATCATCCACAAGATCACCATATACACTAAACAAATCATCCATAATTTCATTTCCAAAATGATTTGCCACCATTGATTCAACCACAGCCCTAATTGTTTTAGCAACTCGTTGACCCCTAGATAATAATATTTTTTCTTCCGATGAATTCGAAGAAACGCTAGCGTCCCATTCAATCTCAAAAGCCTCGATACGATCAATCATAAATGAGCCTTCATTTTCTACAGCAATTTTCAATTCCTCAGGACATGGTGCATAGTATGGTGCATTAAATGAGTCTATTTTCTCCGCTTCTACTAGACCCTGCATTAAAAAAAATGTTGTATGAATAAATATTTCATTTTCTGATTTTTTTTTCATTGTTCATTATCGCTCTGCTGAAGCTCATCCCAGTTATTATTACCACATAAAAAAATAATTTAAAAAAATATATTTTTTACTATTTAATTTTACGAGCATATATATATATCCACAAAAAATAAACTACAATATCCCTAAAAAAACGTCAGATCAAATTCAACACTAATTTGAACTCTCGAAAGTAAATGGATAAAGATAATCATATGGTATATTTAATTTCGACTTATTTCCTCTGTTTACTTTTATTAATCCAATATATTAATTTTTTTTATTTATTTCCTTTTAAGATAAGTTCTAGAAAGTAATTGACCTTTGAAACGAAAGTAGAGAGGGCATTTGCAAGAAGCTCCCATTGGTAGTAACAACTATCTTCAATGGTGGGATCAATAGAGCTCCTCCCCATTAGTGACAACAACATCCTCCCGCCGGGGACTATCTCCGGCGAACGTGATCGGAGAAATGTGGAGAAGTCATTCTGAAACTGTGACACGTATGCATTGATGACGTCACTTGGACTAGTATGTGATATGTATAATTTCCCTTTGTTTAGAGATGACATTGCATTTTTAGTACCCAAACCAAGTGGAACCTGCATTTGAATTATTTGAAATATTAATTCAAGTGAACCATATGTAAATGACATAGTTAAAAGGTACTCAAATCGCAAAAAAAAATTAAATTATATGAACTGACAGTATGTAATTTAACATATTTTAGATGAATAGATGTCAGTGGTGGAGCTAGGAATTTCACGAAAGATGTCCAACAATTGCAATGACCTTTACATTATTGATGTAATTTAACATATTTTGATTGGTACATGTATTATCTTAATTTTATTAGAGAAAATTTTAAATATCGTGTTTCACATTTTTGTAACGTAAAAGATTCAAATAAGTTAGATTTATTGGGTGACTGGTTCCATCAAAGTGGTAGTTTAGATATATATATATATATTTAGTGGAGTCAATTCCTTTAATTTTGTGGTGTTAATTAATTATAGTTGTTTTAAACTTTACATGAAAGCATTTAATAATACATTAGAAACAATTTTTCAATCATGAACAGACCTATAACAAATTGGTAGTTAACTATCTTAGTCGTTTTAATTATATCTAATCTGATAATTGATGGTAAATTATTTTTTTGTCTTCGAAAATTAAATGAGTCGATACTTTTGGGTGTGTCTGCCTGTCTGATAGTGAGGAAAATGTTTTCAATTTTTCCATTTGTGATCGGTTAAAATGGTTGGAATTTTTATTTTTTTAAAGAAAATAAGTTTTTTTTAAAAATGAGGAAAATGAATTTTCTAATGAGTAGGAAAAACAAGTTACATAAACGACATTTCAAGTTTACCGTCTCTTCCCCACCCATCCAATCACCCCCCACCCCACACACACCCCCGAAACCCCTATTCTCATCCCACTTTCAAGTTTTTGCTAGATAACATATAAATGCGAATATTTTCTTGCTTACTTACTATACACTAGATTATAAATAAAAAAACTTCACTTGTTTTTCAAGAAAATATTTTCTAAGAACTCATTTTCTGTAGAGAACATTTTCCTTCCTACCAAACACACCCTAACTAAGAAATTCCGAATTATTTGGACATACGTATAGTAAATTAGCTCTTGTATGGCAAAAGCTTTTTTTTTTTGTTTCCCACTCGGTGTCCGGAGTCCACATTGGAGCTCCGACTAAATCCGGATCGCGCTTTGCAGGCCCATTCGGAGGTGACGCTCCCAACAGGATTTTCTCCATATCCAAGGCTCAAACCCGAGACCTCTGGTTAAAGGGTGATACACTCCCACCAGTGCACCACAACCCATATTGGTAGTCATCGTCGATAGTTAATAATTCAAAATATTTAAGAAAAAATACGTTGACTAAATTGGTCACACTGACCTGAGAGAGCCAATGTAGACTAGATGAAGAGTGAACAAAATGCATGCTCTTTTGTGGAAAAAGCCTTCCATAAAATGAACCAGGAACTCCAACAACATAACAATTTTCTGCACCTTTTTCTTCTTTAACTTTATGAAAAAATGATGGCAATGACCTAAATATGCCATTGAAATCATTGCCAGGAAGATCATTAAGAGAAATTCTCAACTCTGGGAAGGATATGCCCGATTTTTGAGATGTTTCATCTATGATATCTATAATCTCAGAGACTACTATCAATGTGTTCGGTCCAGAAGAACAACCCAAATCCGCAACACCAATACTCTCCGGCACATTTTTGTTGTTGTTGTTGCACATAATGTTTAAAATTGCTTCCTTAAGTCTTGAATTTGTCGCTGATATTATCTTCCTCTACAAAATTAAATATGTAACATTAAGAAATGTAGTTACTCGATTGATATATTCTATGACTTTAGATAATTCTACTCGACTGGACATGTTCTTTGATAAAATATTTTCATCATTTTAAATTTATATTCTTCAAATACATTTTGCACTTCAAAAATCATCGAAGTTCCTCGATTTATGTGAAGAATTAATAAATTAAAAACTTCTTTATCATTTTCATGAGGAAAAAACTGATTTTTTTGTTTCAAACTTTCAAGTCAATCTTAAAAACTTTATAGAGACAAAAAGAATATAGTATACTAATATTACATTAGCTTAGAAAGTAGGCCAAGCTGGTTGGGCTTTACTCAATTACATTCTTGGAAGAATATAATTGAAGGATTAAATTAATCTTTTTTCCCTAATTAGAGTCTTTTAGTGTAATTTTTAATTGGCCACACTCATGCATGCAAAGATTTATTTAGAGAAACAACAACATTATGTTTGCTAGAAAAAATGATACATCAACTAAATAATGAAGAAAATAAATAAATATTTCAACTATAATATATAAGAAATTGTAATTAACCTGAATATTGGAGTTTTTAGCATAGCTAGTTTCTCCTTCTCCATTATTCATATGAAGTACTTGCATAACTTCCATCTTTATAATTATTATTACTATTTCTTTCTCCTCTCTCTCTTTTTTTTTTCTTTTCTTAAAAGGCTTGTAGTGATGAAATTAACAGAAACTATGGTTACTTATTTATAGGCTTCACCAACCTAAGACTACATATTCCTTGTGGTTTAATTTTTGTACTTATTTCATCACAGCCACGAAAATATACATGTAGTCATACACGTGTCTTTAAATTATACCATGAATATAGATATTTAATTTTTAATAGAAAAATTAGATAAAAAGCTAAAAAAAATTGACAAAAATAACATAAAAATATTAATGTTGGTCGTACATAGATAAGTGTTACATCATCTTGTTTATTCCTAAGTTTTGATTATATGTAGATTTTCCTTCTTAGTTAATCTCGGAAAGATTATCTTTTTTTAAATTTTTTTTTATCTTTAATGATGAGGTTATTATAACCTCATAAATATCTAAGATTCATATTACGTTATAAATTTAGTTTTTTCTTAATTCTACGAATAATTTGTGTTGGAATATTTAATTTACGTCTCTTGTAGAGACTTTAATTTAACTCACATACTTGGTAATTAACTATTTACATTGTCTCCTAAGTAAAATAATAAATGAGGCAATTAGTTTTCTTTTAAGTTATGTATATTCAGAGTTTCTGGAGGAAATTATAAATTATGAGACTTTAGGAAAACTGTATTTTGCGGAAAGGTTTCTAGCTAGGATAAAAGTTTTTATCGAAGAGTCTCTAGCCTACTTATAAATACAGTAAAACCTAATTAAATTATACTCGATTAATTAATAATCTCTTTAGATAATAGTTTCTTCCGATTTCAACTTGGGCTAATGGAAAAAATCACCCATTTCGATAAGATAATAAGATAATATATTTTCAGAAGACCCCTATATAAATATATGGTCCAATTAATATTTTAAATTAATAATTTTTTAAAAGTATAAATATGTCTAAGACAATTTAGTGAAATATGATTCTATTATTTTCTGTTTTTTTGTTAAAATTTAAATCTAATTGAAGCTCATCCCTAACTTTTTTTATTGCATCCAAAAATTTCGATGTTGTCTTTTCGAATTGCACCTTAAATTGTGAAGAGTTCTAAATGCGATAAGTGTTTCCTTACGCGTAACTAGATCCAAAGATATTGTATCATGTTCAACTTTATCATCGACATTATTTTTTTCAATGATATCCACAATTTGTTCTAAGCTCTGGACCTCTAAACATGTATCATTTTCACTCATCCAATAGGTTATTAACGTCCATTTTACTGTGGTAATCCAGATCATTAATCATGACCTCAAGTTCATGAATAACTTTTCCACAAGTGGGTTCATCCAAATTCTTTGAGATTTTATTCCCGAACAAATTTGTCGGTGTTGAAACACTCTTTAAATTAATAAATATTAATTTATCGATTAAATAATACCTCTATAAAATAATAATATTTCATGATCCCGCCTATATTAATTTAGAGAGATTTTATTGAACGCATGTGACTCCATCAACATCCCACAAGGTTGGAAGATTTTTAAGGGTTTTTCCTTCACCACTTTCTTGTTAAAAGTTCTTCCAAGACGAAGGTGATTCACACAAAAACTTGAATAGTACAATCATAATCGAGTACTTGTGACGTGTTTCATTTTATCTACGTCAAAATGTTAAAAAAATGTGTCCTTAATTTTCTCGGTCAATGAAGTTCATAACTAATTTCAATTTTTTTTGAAAGTCGGTACTTGTTACGTGTTTCATTTTACCTACGTCAAAAAGTTAAAAGAATGTGGCCTGAATTTTCTCGGCCATACACTATATTATTGTACTATGCTACTGGCTAGAAGTTGCAAAAAATTAAAATAATCCACGTGAAATCCATTTAAAATGAATTAAACTTTTAATTGACGTAAACGTAAGAAAAAAATGACTTCTTCTAAATTAGAAGAGACAATAAATACTACGAGTACATGCTTTTGTGAACTGACTTGCGTCTTGCATTTTAGAAATAAATTAAACTTTTTGACACGTAAGCTAAATATATAAGTATAGTAATAAAATATAAATACAAAGCAATAATTATATCAAAATTATTTTTTTGACCTATATATGACATGTTAATACTATAAATAAGGAATACAAACATTTATTTTGTGTTTTGTGTAACTTTAACGTCAAAATTATCTCTACATGTTTTATTTTGTGTAACTTTAACGTCACATCTAAACATTATGTAATTGTGGAAATTAATGAAGAAAGATTTTCTCAGCGTATTTATAATTGATATAGAGGAAGCACATGATAAAAGTATTATGTCGGATTTTTGGGTTGTTGATGTTGAAAAAAGTTATAATATTAAATATATGAATATTTACACTAGTTATAAATGGATGAATTAATGAATAAAGCTCAAGATCATGGGTTCTATTGGTTTGTTGTTTCCTAAGATATTGTGGATTTAATTAATGAAACTAGTAAAGGTGTCAATTAAAAGATTAAACTATGAAGAAGCACTTAAAAAAATAATAATCTTAATTAGGATAGCTATAAGTAAAACCAAATACATATAGTAACATGAGGAGAGAAGTATTGAACCCAAAATAAGTATTGAAAAAAATGGATACTAAATATTTGACATGTTAGAAAACTTTTAATATTATTATTTAGTAATACATGATAGGAATTTAAATAAAAGTAATTAAAATTTATATAGACGACTACATAATATTTAAGCTTGAGACGTAATTATTAACTTATTATTGTTATTATGTACGTGTAACTTTTATTGGTGCAAATATCATTATAAAGTTTGAAACTTTCACAACCACCGCATTTCCATGTCCAATAAAGAAACAAAATATCAAAAGAATAATTTCAAAATGAGTTTTCCACTAATAAGTAAACACAATTTTTGACTAATTGGCACTCCATAACATGAAATATTGAAATAGAGTAATGTGAGTCAATGAAAAACTATTCAATTTGAGGTACTTTATGCTAAAATTATATTCTTATGTCATGTTAAGTCATTTATTGGCTTAAAAATAAGGCTATTCCTCTATGTGTTTCACATTACGATTGGAGTTTCATATTTCTTATTGGCTCATTTAAATTTTTTCTTTTCATTTTCAAAATAATATATTTTCAAATTGATTCGAATATCATGATATATTACATACACGTTTATTATGCATCAAATTTCCTAGAATAAAGGATAAGTTAAGAACCATAGGTTGAAAGACACGTCACATCCAAATTGTATTTACAACATTCGAAAAGAATTACCACTACTTTTCAATAGGCCAATATATTCGATTAAGAGGTATAAATCACATTTTTTCTTTCTTTCATGTTTGACCTTATGATAAGTTGATAATATTCCAATTCTTTTTATTTGGGCTTTCTTGAACTTAAATTCTCTAATGTAGCGGTTTTCAACCTCTTATTATTTTTGTAGTTGTATTTTTAAAAAAAATACAAAAGTGATATTATCTATTTTTACAGCAAATATACAAAATATATTTATGACATGCATAATATATATATATATATATATATATATCAATGGACTTATCGTATAATCATATAGTACAATTTAAAAACACAGAGACTGAAATCAGTTAACCACACATACGATTGATGTCTTCACATATATACTTATACATTCAGCTTCTTCTTTGAAAACAAACACACATATAAATTAGAATTAGATATTGCATACATACGAATACAATGTATCTTGCTACTGTATTTGCAAACACGATATTTATGAAAAATCCCCCAAAATCGTTTCTGGATTGATGCTTTACAAG
This sequence comes from Solanum etuberosum, assembly GCA_029582245.1. NCBI lineage: Eukaryota > Viridiplantae > Streptophyta > Magnoliopsida > Solanales > Solanaceae > Solanum > Solanum etuberosum. The sequence goes on along the minus strand of JAJONR010002547.1, from coordinate 81,115 downwards.
ACTATTATAATTGATCGGTGATCCATACAAATTGAACTGAATATTAACCGGCCCTATATACGAACCCAATACTTATAAGTCCATAACTATGATATTTTTGTACGGCATTATGCTTTTTTTCTAAAATAAAATAGTTACAAATGCAAATTGGATGGTCCATGACATAAGTTGAAAAGAATAAAAGGAAATATATGTCTTTAGCATATATGATTCTACCAACATGTTTCCTACTATTTGTAAGTCACTGCTAATTCCTTGTAAAGTAGTGTTGTTTACTTATCATCTTTTGTTATACTTTTAAGAAAGTTTATATCGTGAAATTTAATATTCTATGATTGATTCGAGAAATTTTATGAGTGACTATTTTTTGATTCATCAAGTAATTTTATGTTAATTTACTATCATATAAGAATAGCTAAGATTCTTTAAACTATTTTGGTTTGGGGGTGCTTGGTAAGGGGGATTTTTATTTTTATTTTGAAACTGTCTTATAAGAAATGAATTTTTCACTATTAAGATATAATGTAATAACTCTATCAGTGAATTACCACTCAACTTTTAAAAAAGTTAATCTATAAATTAAAAATATAAAAACTCGTTAGTTACGAATTCCGATTGTTACATAAAAATCATCTATAATGAACAAATATCGATTTTCATGATTACTATTAAAATTATCAAACAAAAGTTGTTATCATCAAATTCAGACTTACTTTCTATTCATATTAATATTTTAATCCACATTTTATTTTCATTAATTTGATACAGTAAATAAAACTCTATCTTCATCAACTAATGAAAAATTGAATTTGAATTATAAAAAAATACATTCCGCTTTATATCCTAATGAAAAAAATATTATAATACGTAGAAATTAATTTTTTATTATATGAATTGAAGAAATAAAAATTAATACTTAATAAGTTTGGGATGGACCCTCAAAGGTTCTGATTCGAAGATAAGTGAGCACATGTTATATAATATAGGCTAAACTGTAGCGTATCGAAACCCGACTCGACGTGACAACTGAGAGAGCTTCGAATAACTCAGGTTTAATGGCGATTTGTTGATTACGAACTCACTGAATCAGTAATTATAATTACAAATTGTGTGATTTGTTGTTGTTAATTACCAGGATTAGCAGATGGCGATGGTTTTGCAGGCGAATGATGCTCGAGAATGGTGTTATAGAGGAGAAGGAGCTGTCAATCTAGTGCTTGCTTATAGTGGAGAACATCCTGATTTTGTATGATTTTTATCTTTCTTATACTTATATTCGAACAGTTGTAATTTGTCTTTGGTGAATTATTAAACGAATTGAAATTAATTTTGATCAATTTCAGGGAACAGAGAAGATTCTAGTAGATAAGAATATGGAATTTCATCTTTTCTTTTAGGGAAAGTATCTAGGTTATTGTTACTGCTTATGTCTCCGTAAATATTGTGTTTTTGCTTGTTTTGGGTTGAGAGTCTGTCGGAATCAGTCTCTCTACTTAACAAGGTAGGGGTAAGGTTTGGGAACATTCTACCTCCGTGGATCCCACTTGTGGGACTATACTGAGTATGTTGTTGTTGTATCGTGTTTTTCAGCGTATTCCTGATCAATGCAGATTGAATCTCTCATGCCTCAATCACTTAGTGAGATCCCTTGGAACCAAAAAAGTAGATAATAAAAATTGAAAGATAAAATAAAAAGGATATTGGAAATGAATTTTCAAAAAGCCATTCTTCATATACCTCAGCTCCGAGAATAGAAGTGGTTCGTTTTCTTTCTATACGCAATTCATGATTTCGTTTGTGTTGCTTTTCATAAGCTGCATAATGATCTGATTCATTGGGGGTGCATCATCTCATGAAGGTGTTGTTTTCAGACTCGAAGAAGTTAATGATGGAGTGTCTAATAAGAGTAGTAGACTATTTGGCTCTCAAGTTGTCTAAATAATTAAACAAAAGATCCTACTAAAAGAGTGCACTACTGCTAAATGTCATTGTATTCCTCCTTGGAATTCACTGTTTCTTTAACAAATTATTGACCTCAGCAATAGCATAGTAAGAGTAACCTGATGAGGAATGAGTTCGACCTTTCTTGCCTTCAAATGCTACCAGAAGAAAGAGAGATCTGATCTGGAAAACATGCTACTCCCTCCGTTTCAATTTGTTTGATTGGTTTTGACTTGGGAAAACTGTCATGGAGTTTAACAAAGTAAAGAAGAATTTTGAATCTTGTGGTTTTGAACTAAAGATATGTAGAATGTACCAAAATGTTCTTTAATCTTATGGTCTTAAACATTATGTGTGGAAAGTTAGAATTAAAGAGATGTCAATAAAGGAAAGAGACATTCTTTTTTAAACCAACTAAAAAGGTAAGTAAGATAACCAAATTGAAACGGAAGGAGTATTGTTACTTGTTCAAAATAAAGTATTTGTTTTTTTGATATCTCAGTAGCATCCTCTTCTCCTGTGTTTTATCTAGGTTGGAAAAGTGTTGCGGGTACAGAAGGTACCAAGGAATGGATCTCAACGCGAGAATGGTCATCCAGGTCTAACCGAGTTGGAATGCCTCATGTGGAAAGAATTTGAAGAGCTGGTATCAGCTCCTACAAAAGAAATAGCTGAATACTGTTTTGTGCAGCATGTGATGTGCTCGCTGTTGGGTTCAAAGAATGTTGATGCAGGGGTATGTTGCTAGCCTTGTACATACCACCTATTTTTTATCACTTCATATTAGATCTGGTTTGCCTGAAATCATCTTTTCTTCTCTGCAAATGGAGAAAAATAATTTACTTCTTCTCCCTTTCTGGACACCTTTAATCTACGCGGACTAGAAATAATAATTAGGCATTCTGCACATCATCAAGAAGTTCTAATTTATTACCAATATGCATGTAACCTAATGTTTCACCCTTATATCCTAGGACATTTCTTATGCAGTTGATCTTCTGTAGAGGACTATTTTTTGTTCATTGCTGCTTGCTAGGATAAAACTTAATTGATCAAGTTATGCTAAACTATGGGCCTCTAGATTTAAGTTATGAAAGATTGCAAATTTGTATTATTCCTAGCATATGGTTTGCTGTCAACATGGAAACAAAATTGTTAAATACTGCCATCTTTTTCTTCCATTTTGACAGATTCACATCCATGTGACCCGAGAATTTCTGGAAACAGTTGATAACAATGTTCTATGTCAGCGTCCTTCTTGGCGTGTTGATGCCGCAATGGTCAACCCCCTGTGTGATTCTGTACTGCTGATATCTGATCATTCGCTTTTCCCGCGTGGTAATAATTTACTAACCCTTGTTGTCCCTTGCTTCTTACCAAGGTTTTAACGTGTATATTTATATTGCTAGACTAGTTTTAATATCAAACTAATGATAATTATGAGATCCAAAAAATAAAGGGTGAACAACAATGATAAATGTCACATGTCCGGTATTTCTAATAGGCAATTGAGGCATTAACCTCCACATTATACCTCTGTTTTAAGAGATTGAATATATCTATAACATCCGTGTGTATGAGAGTAAAAAGAGTCTTAATGTTTAATGACTGCTTGTCTAGATACATTACAGCTATTCTAAGTATGCTACTTATCAACAAGGCTGACTGCAGTTTTGGTTCATTTGTTGACAAAGAGAAACAAGGAAAATTCACTTTATTTGGTTTTGAACTTTTGATTGGCCTAGCACAAAATCTAAATATGGATTTTGATTTGGCAAATTTGCTTATTTCATTATTCCTGTTTTCACCTTTCAGGTGCACTTAAAAAGGACTTCTGTATATCTGTAGAAATAAAGGTACTTTTCATAGCTTTATTTGGTTTTTCTTCTTTAATATCATATTCATGCTTTTTCACTCTAATCTTTTATTTAGTACAATTTTCTTAATAGTGTCTCCATTTCTTTTGCTGAAGCCAGCCTAAATGCGGATTTCTTCCGCTTTCGGAATTTATTGCATCAGAAAACAGTATTAAAAGGAGTGTAACTCGTTTCAAGATGCATCAGGCTTTAAAGTTGCACCAAGGAAAGGTGATTAATTTTTTATCTGTCTGGTGGATTTCTTAATTCAGTTGCAGCATGGACTTGATAAACTTCCCCTTTTTCCCCTGTCAAGTTAAAGTAGTGTTTACTTTTTATTATGTACAGTTATTAGCTTTCTGCTTATGTTGGATCTTTTTCTTTTTTTCTTAATCATTCTCCTTTTTTTTTGAAATTTTCTTTGGGTTGCTTCTGCTGTATCAGATATCAGAGATAAGTGCATATGATCCATTGGATTTGTTTTCTAGATCCAGTGATAGGGTACAGAAAGCAATAAAGGGCCTCTTCAAGACCCCACAGAACAATTTCCGAGTTTTCCTGAATGGTTCTCTCATATTAGGGGGTTTAGGTGGTAATGCAGACGCTACAAGCTGTGGAGTTGGTGAAACATTTGAAAATGCACTGAAGTGTGTAATTCAAGCTGTAGATGGCCAGCGAACCCAATGCTTCCTAGATCTCATTTCCAAGACCATTTTTAGTTCAGGACTGCTAAATAAGGTTCTTGAAGTCCAGAAGTTAGACAATGCTGACATTGAAGGTGCAATTCATGCATATTACAATGTCATTTCCCAACCATGCGCGGTATGTAATAAACGATCAGCTGAAGATCAATTGTCAGAAAGATACAGTTCTTTGCATTCAATCTCGAAGGATGAAAGCATGAAGATTGTGAGGAATTACTTGATTGCTGCAACTGCAAAGGACCTGAGCATGATGATTAGTTTTAGACCTCGAGAAGATGGGAGTGTGGAATCTCCATATAGCATGGTTTCCTTAGAATCAACCAACCAAAGTTTTGATTATAAGGTATTATTCCCTTTTCCCCTTTTCCCAACTCCTTTCGGGTTCTTGAATAATATATTGCACAATGAAAAATATCTCTTTCTAATCTCCTTTTTATTGAAGTAGTGTTTTATCCTATGTAAAAGAAGATATGTGAACTTATGGAGGCAGTAAACTTGTTGTACCTGCAAATCGTTGTGTGCACACCTCAGTTGATTTGTCTAATTTGTTTTTTAAATTGTTAGTCTGTTGTCATACGTGTTTTCAAAGCTGAAATGCATACACAAATATTTGACCTTGGGTGAAACTTAAAGTGCAAAGCACAGTTGAGTTCCGTACTAATGCAGAAATATAAAAATAAACACACAACATTATGTGGACAATGTGAAAAAACTGTGATTGCCAATTAATGAAATATATTGCATCTTTCAACTAAGGCACTATAGCCTTTTTTAAGCTTACTTATAGCTTTTTGTTTGCTGCTCATCAATAGGCATATTTCATTGACCTGGATTTGAAACCTTTGGAGAGGATGGAGTACTACTACAAGTTAGACCAACAGATAGTCGGCTGCTATGTTCAGATGGTAAAATCCACGCAGCAGCTTAGCCACATTGAATGATGGAAGGCTGTCGGAGGTTGACATTAGAGATAATTTTCTGGTAATCAATTGAAAAATCATTTTATAAAATTAATTCTTTTTTTTTCTAGTAATGAATTTCCCACTATATAATGTCAAGAACTAATAGTAATAAACAGTAAAAAAAATTCCGTTAGCTGCATTTGCCGAAGTGTTAAACTTGCACTGCAAATTAGTACTACTTAATGGGAAAATGAAAAAGATTTATGTGGGGAGGATTCAAAAGGGACTTTTCTGTTATGCGGAGCAAGGTGGGATGGACTCTTTGCGGGTTTATGAGGGTTTGTCCCGCAACCGCCCCGGCCCGTTTGACATTCCTACTCTCCATGATCACATGACATTACCGTTATTTGTGGCTAATTGGAAAAAAAAGTCTTATTTGGTATAACCACTAACTTCTCTGATTGAGCTAAAGGTGAAGCAGTAATAGTTCACGTCTTTAATTGCATGTGGCTGTGTTCTCATAGATATAGATATGTATTTTTCTTATGGGAAGGTAATAGTTGCTTGCTTTCCTTCTGCAGAATGGTGGTTAAGTAAAGGAGAAAGAGACATATCAGGCCTTTCCTCCTCTACAAGGAAAATGATGTATCATCGACCTCAGTACTTTTCACATCGCAAGACTACATGACCGTTTTATTTATGCAGCTGGATTTTGGATCAATTTTTGTGTGAAGTAGTATGACAGTAACGTTTCCAAGGTAATTCTATCTCTGAATCGAGGTCTGTTGTTGAACGTAATCATTCTTGTAATAAAATCCCAGGTCTGTATTTGAATGTAATCATTCTTGTATCATTTTACCTTGGAGGTCAACCTTTGAAGTTGTTACCCCTGGATTGTGTTGTACTATATCATAATGCACTTTGTCTTGCAAATTTGACATTTTTGTAAATGATGCTTGTGAATCATAAAGGCACCATATTTTTTCCCTTTGATAGAGTTTCTTGATGCACATTTTTGCTGAGGATGCATCACGGTTTATTTGCAAGTTCAGAAGAACGGTATGCAAAAGCGAATTCAGGATTTTAAATTTATGTGTTCACAGTCAAATATTTATAAATATTTTTATGATTTATTACTGGACTTTGTCTCTGGCACATACAGGTAGCGATGATTTTTACCGTCCTTGTGACATTTTATGATCAAGAATATGTAATCACAAACTATTTTTTAAATTTCTGTTTATAACAAATTGACAATAAGCATTTCGTTCGTGAAAATGCATCATCTCATGTTTCATAGTGTTCCGTCTTTCTCGTACTTGAGTTGTCTTGTGAAAGTTATGATTGAAAATGTGTAGCATTATTTTATTTGGTAAATAAAAAATTAAACCCAAATAAACCAAATCGAAATTATGAAAATCGAATCGAACCAAATTTATTTCAGTTTGGTTTGGTTTAACATTTTCACCAAACCAAACCGACCGAAAGCCCAGCCCTAGTGAGGAGTCGTTCCAAAGTCGGTACGATTCTATCCTACACTAGCTACGTAATTTATAGGGCTCCAACTTTAAAATGAACTCTTACCGAATTCGGTGCTCGATACTACTCCCAAATAATCAATATCCGTATGTTCAATAATCATTTGAGAGAACTTTACCTTTTTCTTTACTTTTCTTTACTGAAATACTTTTCAGAAAATCAATTATACTCTTTTTTTCTCGATTGTCAAATAGTACATATGAAGCAATTCATGTCCTTAAAAAAAATCTATTTTCAAAACATGCATTTAAAAAGTATACTCGTGAGCTCACCTTTCAAATCCGAACTCAATGTATAGGAAAAACTCATGTAAAAACCTTTATAAATATGACTTTTATAAACAAATAGGGTTCATGTGATACGAAACAGTAACCACAATTTAGAATTCAATATGCATGGTAAAAATCGAAATCTCAATGATTAGGGAATCGGAACTTCGAATAGAAACACAAACCGAATTCAGATTTCAAGAAACTGTGGGTAGAACCCTAAACATAACCTTTTAATGATTGAATTTAGATGTAGGGCGTGAAGACGAACTTAGTTCATCACTATGAGTAGCCTTACATACCTGTAAGAATAATGTTTTTGGGGAAACTTGAAGAAAATCTTGAAAGATAAAGTGTGGAGAAGATTCTTGGATTAACCTTAGGTATCTTGAAGAGATCTTGAACTTGGAGCCTTTAGATCCGGAGAAATTGGAGAAATCTTTTTCTTAGAGTTTTTGATCTTTGGAAGAAGGAGAATTAGAGATTTTGAGAGTTACTATACGTATAATGATGATATTAGGTTATAAGATGGACTTAAAGAAGTTAATTGAGAGTAAAAGGTAAAGATTATCCTCCTGGAAACATAAGAAGACCATAAAAAAAAACCCATCATTTAATGTATTCCATCGGTCAAATCAGTGATCTGGAGGTCCCCTCACCGAAATATTCGGTGGCTCGTCAAATTAGGCTTTAGATTGTCAAAATAGACAAAGACTTGAGGTTTTCAGGCCATTTCGTCGAGCTAGTTCAGCATTCGCCAACCCATTCGGCGAGTCGCCAAATAAGCAGGTGTCCTCGTCGAATTTCTCAGTTCGAACATGTTTCAGTAAAATGATTATAACTTTTTACTCCAAGCTCGAAAGAAGACAAACTTAGTGGCGTTGGAAATAAAACTTATAGACCTTTCATTTGATAAGTCATAGTTTAGTATACGCGACTTGTATGTATGTGTCACGTCTCTCGCGCCCCGTTTTTCGTAAAACGAATTTCGGTGCATGACCTAACAACTCTTTTGGGTTTGTTTGAATGAAGAGTCGCCACCTAACGAATTAAGCCGCGTTAGGGCACCTATCTAACCTAACTAAATCTTACTAAAGGTCAACGAACCAGAGATCGGGTAAGGGTTCAAGTTACCTCGAGGGGAAGGTGTTAAGCATCCCTTAAGGTCCACAAAGGTGGGTCCAGGCCGTATCTCATACAATTTATGTGGGGGTTACAAGTAGAAATTAAGGTCACTTCATTTATTAAGCATGCTTACTAGGTGATATAATAAATAAAACAATTAATAAATATTAAGCATGAAACAATTAAAGAAGATAAGCGAGAAGACAAAATTAAACAAAGTAGATAGGCGAATCATTTTTTATTCATTTAAACTACCCCAAACAGGAAAATAAAAATACAAGAATAAAGTTTTAAAAAAATTGAGGAAGTCAAGAAAGAGTTTATTTTTATTTTTATTTTAAAAATGTTTGTTTCTTTATAGGAATGATACCACGATATTATTGATCGCACTCTTCCACCATAAAAACACTTTTGATTTGAGGTCGGTCTTAGAAAATTAGTAATAGTTTATTTTGAAGATGAGTGAAAAAATTGATTTACACATAAGCACATAAATATTTGGCTGAACCCATCGGTGGCCACCTAAAGTTGGCATCAATTTTCACTTAGACACTTCAACTAGACTTTATTCATTTTAGACACCTTTTGTCAGGGCCTACTGTGTCATTTCGACACTTTTTTCACAATCTCCTATTCACTCTATGTGCGTGTTGAACAAACGTGTCCAGGTGGATTAAATGGTCAATTGTATCATGCCAACTCATTTTTAAAGCCATATCATTATACACAAAAATAAATTAAAGAGAAAAAAATTAAAGGTCAAAATAAATTGAAGGGATATTCTGAGTTAAAAGAAAAATGATTCCCTCCCACCCCCTCAACCTCCCCCCCCCCCCTCCCACCCCTCAACTCCCGGTCATCTTCTCCATCAAATTTCTCCTTTTTCATTGTCTCTTTCATCATCTCCAACACCACACAATTATCTTTTTTTTTTATCAAATTTCTCTTTTTTTGTCTTTTCCACCACTCTCATTCCACACGCTCACTACAAAAAATTATGGTTTTAGCGACGGAAAAAATCTGTCGCTAAACAACATAATCCGTCGCTAAACAACATAATCCGCCGCTATAACTGGTTAGCGACCGATTAGCGACGCAATATCATTCGTCGGTAAAATGCTCGTAGCTAAGCCTTTAGCGACGAATATTTAAAATCCGTCACGACATCAGCGGCGTAAATTTCATCGCTACTATTAGCTACGAATTGTTTCCGTAGCTAATACATAAAATATTTGTCGCTAGTTACATTATTGATTTCGTCGTCGAGAAATTTTGGCTACGAAAATTTTATAGCTATTTCGTCGCTATTTGTAAAATTCTATTTTTAATTTTATATTTAGCTACGAAATAATTTCAAAATCCAAGTAAAACATATAAATGAAAAGTAATACTAATATTGAATAAGCACGAAAAGAACCTAATTTTCTTAGAAATAATAGTAAAGATTAACAAGTAGATCCAAAAATACATAAATCTTAAAGCATTAACAATTCTTCAACTAATTAAATAGAGTCTAAAGGACAAAGCTAACTAATGTGGTGTTCGAGAGATGTTCATCGGGATCAAAAGTAGGATCCTAGTCATAATCCAGTTTCTCTTGAAACCCAAGGTCATAGACTCTTCTCTCCATCACTTCTTCCACGATCTCGTAATACATTCAAGTTGCAACATCTATCTCATCCTACTATAATTGTTGCTATGATGACTTTGCTCTAACAATTCTTGAGCAGAACAACTATTGAACTCTTTATCCTGTAAATAAAAGTAAGTGAGAACTTAAAAGAAATTGTACATTTATTTTATCCAATAACTATATATGCATGTGATCTATAAGGTCCTAGAAGTTTTGAAAATTCTTCTTTGAGTTTCTTGGTAAAATAAAATAGGTAAATCAAAAAAATTGTAAACAAAGACACTTGATTTTTTCATGGCAAAGCTAAGTGCAAGGAATAGTAAAGAAGAGTTCAAGAAAGTGCAAACAGGTTTGCTATGAACATCAAAGAACATCAGCTCTCTCATTTAGCACCAGTAAGCTCTAGAAAAGATAAATCCATAGCAAATCAATGATAATTTTCAGGAACATGCCTTACACATTTGGTATTTTAAATTTTTTTACGTTGGATATGATGTGCTGAAAGTGATCCATGATACTACTGAAATAAAAATGAACATGAAAATTATTCATCACATTCGAAACACAATGAACACCAACATACTTCGTGCACCAGGTTGACCTTTATAATAACAGGAGAACGACCAAATCGAGTTTTAACTTTAAATTATCAAGACACATGTATTAAAAATTCAGGAATGCCACATTCACATCTCAGAGTGATCATACACAAAAAATAATGTAAAAGTACTTTATAGGCTTTCACACAGAACAATTTATCCTGTTAGTTATTTCTTTGCTTTTAGTTATTATTTTCTTGTCATCGGGTAAGGCCATCTGTATATTATCACTTTAAAAATGTAATATTTACCTCAAAAACATGACTGAGAAGTCAAACAATAAGTGGTCTGGCCAAAGAACCCCACAGAATGTCAGGATGTCCAAACCACAACCTATCCAACCTGCACCATAGTGGGGGCATTACCTAAAATCACAAAGAACAACATAAATAACAGAGTAGTCGTTTGGAGTAACAATGAAAGATAAAGTAATTGACCAGCCTTAGTGGTTAACAGAACAAGAAATCTAGATCATGTCAAAATGAATCTTAAAAACAAAGATGCTTCTGCCATGCTTATTTCATATAGTTAAAGAGTAGAAAAATGTGGCTGACATATTGTAATACATGGTAGAGATGTGAAGTTTCCAAAATATATGAAGCATGTAAAATAATAAGTAAATGATCAGAAACAACAAACGCTGTCCTTATTTGTTCCATCTAACGAATAAATAATAATTCAATAAGCTTACTTAAGAAATGCAAGAAAGTCCAAAAGCTTAAAGAAAATATGTAAAGTTAACGCATCTTTTTCACGTCAGCAATCTGCATTAGCTAATTTTGCTCATCATTTTAATGTGTAGACCAACCATCTGCATTAGCTAATAGGTTCAAAAATATTCTAGTTAAGGCTACAAGTTGTCCACCCTCAATTTAGCTTATATAATAATATAACCCTTTAAAATTTGAATTACAACAATAACAGAAAATGGTATTCACCCATCAATTGATCTAGTTCGAAAAACTAATTAAAACTCCCTAATTCTTTGTTTAGATTGTTCTTTTCACAGCAAACAAAAAAATCTAAGAGAATTTGGTGTTTAGCAACTTACTAAAATTTCAAAAGAAAGGTCGGGTGGTGCAGTGTTCATTCACAGTAGATGTTTGTTCCCAGTTCATCAATAGCTACAAGCTCTTGTTGTTCAACCTTGGACGATCAAACTTCCTTCCCAAAGTCAAAGGTGCAGAAGCATGTGTCAACATATTTCAACTCGTCAACTTATCAAATTAGTGTTCAAATGATCTAAAATAGTTCAATATGCGTACTCTATTATGAACATTATAAAACCTGAAAGAGCAGATCTTCACTTCGTAAACTATAGATATAAAAGTAAGTCAGTAACCCAATTAAAAATATATGCATAAAATGAAGCATATGCAGAATATTTTCAAGATAGATTGTCGCTTTATATTCATTATTTAAAGTGTACTCTTCAGAGAAACATCACATACAAGAATTTAGTAATTCATACTTTCCTTGAAAGTGTGGAACAAAATATACACTTTTTAAGCTAAAATACTTGCCCTTAGGTTAGTACAATGAGAGGATTAGATAGACAGAGAATAACAACTTGATGAAGGATGAAGTTCAAATAGGCTGTAGTTCTTCTAGGAAGACGTGAATTGATAGATTAGCCTATCTGAGTTAATCATTTTCAACTCGGAAGAAGGACATGGATAATAGCAACAGTGAGTCAATCTTTTTCAACTCGAAGGAAACTCAGTGAGTAATTTCCATAAGAATCACTAACTCGAAGGGAACTCAGTGAGTAATTACCATTAAAATCACAATGGTGTAGCCTAGTGGTCAATGAAGTTGGTAGAGAACCCCAACGGAGACAAAAAAAAATGAATATAGAAACCAAAATCAGATTTACCCTGCAGCAACAGCCCCTGCAATTGCCAAGCCAAGAGCAGCTGACTTCCCCCGGCCATGAGAAGCAAGTAGCGCAACAGTGCTCTGGAGTGCCGTATCCAGGATAGCATCAAGAAATGTGATCACTGCTTTTCCCTATTTCGTATTGTTGGATTAATAGAACTTTACAGTAACATGACAAAAAGGAAAAGGGTATGATATACGCACAACTTTGTTATTTAGAGCTGATATAATCCTCGTTACAGAAGTGACTCACATATACCCTACCATTACACAAATGACTCACATATACCCACACAGTTACAAAAGTGGCTTGCATATAACCTTTTATCTAACGGAACTCACAAATTTATTTTTTTGATTTTTTTTATGACAAGGGAAACCCGCAGCCGCACCCAAACCCGCAGCTGCAACCCGTTGACCATCAAAATAATAAATCCAAATTAGCCGTTGAATCAATGAAATCAAAAAAAATTATGTGCGAGAAGGATCATGGAATGAATATTTAGAATAATATTATATAATAATTACAAAATATGTTCAAAATTCTAACATTAAAAGGAAAGAAATGGAGAATTCACCTCATTATTGTTTTCATTGAAAAGATAAAATGATTAACAAAAATACGTGAAGAATGTTATTTAAATAAATATATACAAATAAATAAAAGGATAATAAAAGAAAATAGAGATTGTCAAGCATTCACGGAAAGAGACATGAACTTGGTAAGAATATTTTTACCCAAAAATAAAGAGGGTAAAGCAATTGTATTATACCATAATAATGAGTATAGATTGTTTTTTAAATTTGATACAACCATTTAGGCTAATTTAATGTAAAGCATGAGAGGAAAAAAAAAAGGAATAAATGAAAAAAAATGGAATATGAAGGGACACAAAAATTAATTGATAATGTAATTTTTCAGAGATTAATACACATTACACAAAAAAATAAAGTGGCACAAAAATTATTTAGTAGTATAATTATTCAAAAATTAATACACATTAAAAATCATTTTAATTATAAATTATGAAGATGAAGGAAAGGTTAATAAGAGAAATTGAAATTTTTGGATGAAAAACACGACGTGGAAGAGACTAAGTAAAAATATGATATTATGATTTATTATGAACTTTTTATTTAAGGTCTTTCTACTTCTAATATGATATGATTTATTATTTAATAATTAATTAATTAAATGATTTATAATATTATAATTTAGTGTAGGAGCAAAATAGTGCATTTTAATGTGTTAGCAAAATTCGTAAAATTAAAAGCCAGTTCTTCTCCTTTCTGTTTTTTTTTCTTCTATTTATCGTCCACGCAATAGGTTATTTCATATCTTGCCTACATAGATTTTTAGAGGCACAATAAGTTCATTTACTATTAATAGGTACTTTGATGGTCAGTTGACTCAATTATCTGAAGTAGAAACGTACGTTTGGACTCTATATTTTTATCTTAGCATACGTTTTGACATTCGATTTCAGCTCCTACTTTAAAAGACATGTGTTCGAGAAATCTCAAATTCTTCAAAAAAAAAATAAAAAAAATCTCATAATAATTAATTCAATATTATTAATACGCTCTATTTAATACTATTATTATACACACTCAGCCAAATGACTCTTAGATGTATGGTTAATTAAGGAATCTATAGGTGTATAATGGAAGACTTTCATCAAATTGCTAAAAATTTTAAAATGTCCTGAACATCAATCCACTTAACTAGCAACTCGAAAAAATTACCTAAATACATATTTTATTTTATCATAATTTATAAAAAAAAAATTATAAAAATCCCCTCTCCGATACATGTATACGGCATAAACTATGTATCCGATATCTTATAATTTCTAAAAAAAAATAAGAATAAGATGTGATCAACTCTCGAGACTATGAAATTTATGTAATTTTGTATTCATTATTTGGGCCTAAAATTTCACATCATACGGCCCGAGAGTTTTCTATGAACCCAATTTTGTAGAGATTTCTTGCCTGCCAAGAATGATCAAAATCATATGCAATTTCTCAAACATCAGAATATTAACAAAAATGGAGTTTTTCGAAACGATGCCGTCGTCTAAGACAATTTTAACGGCGGCGACTTCTCTCACAGCTTCAGTAATTCTTTTCCGATCAATAGCTAGCGACCTTGTACCGGAACAACTCCAGCTCTTTTTTTCTTCACGATTTCAAAAATTATCGAACCGCCTTTCCTCGCAGCTGATTGTGGTTATTGAAGAATCTGAAGGTCTCACTTCGAACCAAATGTTCGACGCCGTCAATGTTTATTTGGGCACGAAGGTTAATGATTGGACTCAGAGGATCAAAGTTAACAAGCCTGATGAAGACGAAGAGCTCGCCGTTACTGTTGATAGGTAAGTTAGAAACGAAATGAAAATTTGAAGTTGATTGCTGAGAGCATTTGGAAGTTCAAATTGTGTTTGAAATAAGATTTAAATTTTGTGAGGGAAAACCTCTGAATTTGGTATAATGTGATTTTTCATCGTTGTGACAATACAATAGGTAACAACATCCAAACATACTGTAATCCAGCTCTTCAATTTCAAATTCTCTATGAAGTTTGGAATAATGGACAAAATTTGTAGAATAGACATTTATTTGCACATAAAAATTTCACGATTTGCAAATAATGTGTATGTCCAACTTCTATAGACTATCTTAAATTTTTTGAAGCTGTTTATGTGAATAGGTACCAAGAAGTAACCGATTATTATAAAAATGTCAAATTCACCTGGATCATGAAGTCTAGGGGAATCAAACAGAGTGAAAAGAGCACCAACCCGAAGACAGAGCTTCGATATTTTGAGCTAAGTTTTCACAAGAAGCAAAAGGAGGTGGCCTTAAAATCTTATTTACAGTATATTTTGAAGAGAGCCAAAGAGATTAAGGAGGGGAAAAGGGTAGTAAGGCTACACACGGTGGATTATAATGGGACTGATTATTGGAGTTCTGTCGTGTTAAACCATCCTGCAACATTTGATACAATGGCTATGGAACCAGAAATGAAGAAGGAGCTGATTGAAGATCTTGACATGTTTGTAAGTAGGAAAGATTACTATAGGAGAGTTGGAAAAGCTTGGAAACGGGGGTACTTGTTATATGGACCGCCTGGCACAGGAAAGTCGAGCTTAGTTGCAGCTATGGCTAATTACCTTAAGTTTGATATTTATGACTTGGACTTAAGAGAGGTGCAATGCAATTCGGATTTGAGAAGGTTGTTGATCGGTTCATCAAACCGCTCTATACTTGTGATAGAAGACATTGATTGCAATGTGGGGTTGCAGAATAGGGAAAATGACAATGACACAACTGAAGATGACAAGGTATTGTAATGCATTTCGTTGACACATTTTTCAGTGCACAACATAAAAGAACTTCTCACTTCTCCTAAGAAAAGACGGATTCGTTCCTGTTATTCAACAAAGAAACTCTCTTTTATGTGTTCGACGATTATTGAGAAAAAGTATCAAATATTTTTCTGCACCATTGGAGTCTTTTGTTACTCATGTACAACATCAATTGTGATCTTTACAATGTAGTTTGCATTTGAAGCATGTTATTACATTGCTGACTAGTGAAACAAATATAATGGATCTTCAAGCACTTGCATGAATATCAATTGCTAGGATTATACTTTTTGACTTGTATTTTGCTAAAAGTTCTACAAATGCAGATTACACTTTCTGGGCTGTTGAACTTTATAGATGGCTTGTGGTCGAGTTGTGGAGATGAGCGAATCATAGTGTTTACAACGAATCGCAAGGACAGACTTGATCCAGCATTGTTGAGACCTGGACGTATGGATGTGCACATTGAGATGTCACACTGCACTTTCAGTGGTTTCACAGTACTAGCATCTAATTACCTAAAGATAGAGGAGCATAGACTGTTTAAGAAAATTGAAGATCTGTTCCAGAGAGTTAAGGCAACACCAGCTGAAGTAGCAGGAGAGATGATGAAGAGCAACAACTCTGACGTTGCACTAGAAAACCTCGTCAAATTCCTTCAAAACAAGGAACATGAGGGTGTGACGAGAAGCTAAGCAACATTGCTGACTAAAACAGATAAGTCGTTACCACTCCTGTATAGAGTGATTGATATTCTTTCATATGTTAAAGAACAACAATATTATTAGCTTTTTCTGATGCTTTTGGAACATAATTACCTCGATTCCATTAATTATTTTCATCATTGGCCGATCTATTATTCATAAGCTTGATATGATGTTTCAAAAAGTTTCCAAAACATCAAGATCTTTTATTCTCATACAAGAACACAATGGTATCCACAATAGGACTATATAGAGTAGCAGGAAGGTCGTGGCCAAAACATATAAAGATGTAGTCGCTCATGGAGACATCTATCAAGATAAAGGATAGTCTATAGCCAATATTTTCAAAAATAGACAGCGTAATTTTTCAAAATAAGAAAAAGAAAATGGAATATACATACAATCTGTGGCTGGTTTTAGTTGCCTTGTAACGTTCGGTGTTGCCATTGTCTTCTCTAAACACTCTGCTTCCTAAGATCAGAATCAGTTGAGATACAATAAGATGGTGAAGATAAGCAACCACTGCTAGCAATGGTTGTTAACATACTACTAGAAACGTAACGTACAATCCATATTTCACCATTGATATCTCCTTGAGGGTTCTCCATGGCCCTTTATCTGACCTTAAACAACCACCATCATTTTCACATGTACACCTACCACCTAGAAAATCTGGCAACTCCCTGAAATCACAAAGTTTTCAGGATATGTTATATCGTTAAGAACTCGTATAACTTCTAGGATAGACCAAGGAAAATAGACAATTACCATTCATTAATGATTTCAAGCAGTTTGCCTTGATAATTGTTGCCAAGAACCTAGAAATTTCAAAAATCAATAGTTCTTGATGAGCAACCTATAAATTGTTCTATTGGACTCATGTTCATCAATCCTCATTTGGGATATAAATGAACCCCTTTCTTCATAACATAATATAAAAGAAACATGAGAAAAACTTGATCATAGGAAGAAAACATGATGCCATACATGAATCTTAGACGTCGTTTCAGGGTCAAGAAAAGGCTTGAGTATATGCCAGAGTAGCCTAAATCCTGGTCCAGCGTTTATAACAAACATTTCACCAAGTGTCTGCAAAATTATTTTGCCAATGTTAGATGTTAGATATCAGTAAAAGTCGTGTGTTATAGCTAAGCTAATAAGAGGTATATCAAATTACTTCAGGATAATAGTCATTATCAATCTTCTGCAGCTGCAAAATGACTTCTCGTACAGGTTTCGTGAAGTTTCTCAAACTCTATAATACAGAAAAACGAACATTATGAAAACTGAAAACTGAACAATAAGGGCATTGTTAATAATCCACCAGAAAAGACTACTATACCACTCCTTCAACATCCAAGATGGTAACACCTCTATCGACATGTCTTTTTGCAGCTACAGAGCAAGCAGGAAACCGGAAGGCAATAGACTTCTCAAATTCTTGGACATGATATTTAACATAACGATCCAGAGTAGTTACTTCCAAAAGTTTGTCAACGTTCATTAGTCCCAATCTTTCAATATAAACTGGTCTTCCTTCCTTATCTGTGCCATGATAACCCTGAGGGTAGTTTTGTAGAACTTCATCCCTTAAATGGAAGTTGAAATCCTGAGTAAAATATTGTGTATGATCAAGAAACTGTGAAATTTAAACCAAAATGTGGCTGGAAAACTTCCATATGTGCATAGGAAGATTAGAGCACGTCTAATAAGCCTTAGTCGACCTCCAGAAATATGGCATTACACGGAAAAAAGATGGAGCACTGGAGTTCGAAAAAAGGAAGTCTACCTTGATAATAGTGTCAGTTCCAAATTCTCTCCTCCATTGAAGCATATTTGTCCACATGAGCTTAGCCTTCTCTATATCAGACTTTCTAGCTTTAAGAAATCTGAAATTGTACAGTTCAAAGTTCAAGATCATCGTCTTCTGTCATCATATGAGTTGAGATGAAGTCTAGAACATGAACGCGTGGTGCTTAGGAAACAACTATGGAGTTAGAAAAGCAATTTTCCGTAACTGCCTTGTATCACGTGACAGTTGATGAAAGGTAAAGGTTATATTTTGGAGACAAAATGATGAAATGACATGATTAAAATCATACATTGACACAAAAGAAGCGTCCAGTTATGAAATCTAATTTTCTGCATCCTACATTTCAAGCAGATGTAAATTAGAGATATTGATTTTGGTTAAAAATTAGATAGAGGGCACCTTAATCATTTGAGATTACCATCATGCATAGGAGGAAGCAGATTCTCCAGGATCAGGATTTGTCGAAAATCGTTTACAAACTCCATATCATTTTGTGACCTGATCATCGTAGAATGTAATTGATCTTCACAGTTTCCATGATCAAATAAAGATACCTGTAGAAATTTGCAAATTCATACTTAACCATACCAGTACTAAATCTACAAGTATCGAAGTCACTTGAAAAGGATAACAGAGTGGAGTCAATAACTTAACAAAGGCAAAATCTGACTGTCCATGATGAGTATTAAACTATCATCCACAAAATCCTACAGAGTTAGGCTAGGTAAAACTTCTTTTTTTTTTTTTGGTTTCCCACCCGGTGTTCGAAGCCCACATTGGAGCTCCGACTAAATCCGGATCGCGCTCTGCAGGGCCCATTTGGGGGTGGCGCTCCCAACAGGATTTTCTCCATACCCAGGGCTCGAACCCGAGACCTCTGGTTAAGGGTGAAGCACTCCCACCAGTGCGCCATAACCCATGTTGGTAGGCTAGGTAAAACTTCGTACACAAACACCCTCCCCATACCCCACTTGTTGAATTACACTAGTTATGTTGTTGATTTCTAAGCCTCAATCCTAAATCATTGGTGTAGGCTAATTTTCACATGAAATCGTTCTTACTTCAATTCACATGTAATAGTGAATATATTGATTTGATTTGAAAAACATAGTAGAGAGAAAATATCATAAATGACACAAAATTACCTGACATTTTCGTACGACTGATTGAAAAATGAAGTTTATAATAATGTCTGCTTAACAGATAAAATGAGTGATCTGTTTAACCTGCAACAAAATTACTTTACTTCCAAACAATATTTGGAGTTTGGATATGAAGAGAATTGGGGGTTTCGTGAGGCAGTTGAGCTTTTTGATAGCGGTTGGTTTTGTTCTTTTACCCGGCGGGAATATGCCATTGTCCTTTTTCGTATTTGTATGGGTGTCCAAAGTAATTCCAATTCCATGACTTGAGATTTAAGACCACTCATATTCTACCACAATCCTTGTTATGTTTTTTTCCGTATGTTTTTCTAGGATTGATTACGTGCAATTCCTCTCTTAGACTTTATCCTTGTTATGTTTTTTTCGTATGTTTTTCTAGGATTGATTACGTGCAATTCCTCTCTTAGACTTTATCCTTGATGATAAACAAATTGTAGTTGCAGTAGAATATGATATTTTATTTTGTCTATTATTAAAATGATTCTCTGGTATATTTAGCATCTTCTATTCTGTATTCGGAAACGACATGGTCAATACAACATAGGCCCAAGTGAACGTAAATTTAACATCTCGTTTCGTCAGGTAGAAAACACTACCCTTCTAATGAACCTTAGATGTGTACAAATTAATGGAAGGGTAGTCATAGTATATGACCACTTTTCGACGTTTAGATCTTCAAATTACTACTTAATAAGCAAACGAAACAATATGGACAGCACACTTACTGTAAGAATAACATGGAAACTGGAAAAAACACTTGCATGTCCGAAAACCATAAGTTTCCCGGTCCGTCTTACATTTACAGTTCCATATATACAGATATTCACAAATTATTTTTTTACATAACATAGTAAGGGGAGAACTACAATTGATCTTTGAAGATGCTGACCACATTGGCTCCGATGAATGGCTTCTATATACATAGTAGTCTCTTTGCTTAAAACAACTCTAACCACACCTATGAAATCACATGTCACGCAGTCATTCGAATTGAAACATGTTTCAAACGAACAATACTACCAATAGTTTCTCAAAGTTCGTAGCATTGAGGAAAAAGATTGGACAATATATATACCTTCTATATCCAGTTCCTCTTGGATCGCAATTGAGTAAGCTTGTCCCTCCACAGAGCTGTAATTACCAATGTCAAAAGTGAGCAAAAACAGTTAACCAGGGTTGTGAACTAGCAAAATAACGAAGAAAAAGAATCTCCCTCCGTTTCAATTTGATTTTCTAGTTTTGACTTGACACAGTTAATGAATAGCAGAAACGTCATTCCACACAAAATCTGGACATGTTAACAAGCGCACCTGCATCTCTATATCGTTCCTCAACCGCCGCAATCAGCATATTTCGCACAAGAATAAACTCCTTTGTTTCAATGCATGGCTTGCCATTAGGCCTGAACCACAATACAAGTTGGATTATATTAGTCACAACACAATAAGGCATTGTCAGACATCGTTTGCGACACATGAAGAGTTTCAGCTATAGTTTCAAACTACTTACAATTTTTATTCTCCCAAACAGAAAATAATGCTATTGTTATTTTTTATCAAAATATATACCATGTAAAAAATTGAGCAATTTATTGAACTATTTCTCCTGACACAAAAAAAAAAAGATGTGACAGTTTAACAAGGAGTTCCTAATGGAGGTTTACCTGTCAAGCTCGGTGAGCAAGAGACCGTCTGAACCAGTAGTGTGCACTATTTGCTTCGGAGATTCAACAATTCTCATACCATCACTATAAGCCAAGTACTTGTTGACTTGTATTGGCACCTGGAATAATTAAACATTAGAAGGTTTATTACGTTAGCACTCATTTGGTGGCACCATAAAGTTGGAATTAAAGCGAGGAAATAGGGGACTATAGTGTTGGGGACTACTGAAGAATGGCATTGTACACAATTTGAATATTGTGCTCCATCTGCGGATAGATAGGGGACTGAATCTAGCTTCATCCTTAAATGTAAGTATATTAATTAGTATAAGCTGTATAACCATAATTACAAAAAGAAAAACGAAGCTGATACAACAGGATCAGATGAAGGTGAATGGGGAAAGAGCAGAGCTAGGAGAATTGGCCCAGATATGAGTGGTAACAGTCGATTGAAAAGTTGGATCGAGTCTGATCTCCTACAGCTAATAAGGATCCTCTCATCTTCCATCATGTACCGGGCACAATACAAACCTCTACAACTCTGTAGAGAGAATATCATAACCTCAATCGTGAACAGATCATTATTGAAAGGATCATGAGTTGGATAGTACTTGTATCACTCGGTTTAGTGTGGATATAAAGTAAGATATACATTGCATATGTAGTTAACTCCACAATAATAAGGTATCAGTTAAGAGTTAGCTCATGTACAAAACAGAAGCTGAGGAGACTAGTTGTTCACCTTGCTTCTCACAGCAATGTTGATTGCATCAGACGGACGAAGATCAAAGCTAATACTCTCAGCATCATTATCAGACTGTAATGACAACCACATTAGAGGTAGTCAAGTTGCATACCCTAGCCTAAAAATGTACTGAAACGTGGGGACGTGGTCGGTAAGCATAGCAACAGCATTTTACACACCTTTGTTAGATATAACTGAGCATAATAAGCCTCGTGCACCCTCTTGGTAACTCGAACAAGTTTAACCTTCAAACAGTGGAACTGTCAGATCAAGCATAAAAGATAATACAATTACTGATAGAGCACAAATAACAAGCTTACCGTGTAACCCATCTTCTCAACCATGTCATTCACAACTTGATACATTGTTGGTCTGGCCTGAAACAAAGTCGACATTTGTCTCTTTCAGCAACGGAATAGAAAAATGTTGCAAGAGATTTGGCAGGATGGCTTAACCAGCACCTAGATAGGAAAACTTACAATTTGGACATTACGCACAGCTGCCATGAGCAGCGCACTTGGCATCTCCACTGTCATATAAAACAGACATACAGACAAAGAAATGAGACGGCCTTTACTTGATTTATGCACCTAAGAGAGAGTAGTCATTTAAGCAAATGAATGAAATTCTACGTACAAACAATAATAGGGAGAAGAAGCCCTGTCCCATCTTCCATTCTTAATACAATCGCTGGATGTGGAGCATAATCCGGTAGATGACCTCCTTGTGGATTATTATGGACACATTTCAAATGTCTGCCATCTCTCATTTTGATCATGAAACCATCTGGCCCACTTCGCACTTCAACTACACAAGAAGAATAGGAAATTTAACCCCACATTGATAAGTTACTGACTTTTTATTTATTTATTTGGGGGAAAGTTGGTTAACATCAATCTCGGTATTTAAAGATAAGGTTGCCTTTCAACTAACGTGAAGCAAAAGACCGCCAACAGTGAGGCCTGCAACCCGACTTCAAAACTAGACACGTGAAATACGCAGAAAAGTTGGGAAATTTATGGAATGTCATCACACTGTGGAAGAATCATCTCAATACTAAATTAGAACGTTATACTTCAGTCATTATAATTCGCACAATGAATCCCAGCACAACAATATTGAAATTATTATTTGGCACAATGAATCCGAGCATTATCAATTGTTTTTTCTCAATAAAGAATCAGAGTATGACGATAAGTAATATAGCACTTGAGAACAAAGTTAGCTTACCAGCTTCGACCACGCTAGAGTTCACATAATCTGCGTCGCTTTCATTGGAATTCTCTGCCATGCTACCATTTCCATCTGATGATGAACTAAAAGTGCATTGTATCACCTTGCTTACTCGTGATCGTGGTTGACGAGCCACATTAACCCGGAAGCTAGAGATCCCATTAAGCCCCCAGAACCTACTCTTCAAAATATTCGTCTTCACTACAGAAGAATTGACAGGAACAGCAAACTGACTTGTTTGCTTTCCACGAACAACAGGACAAATGACAGGCCCTTGCAGAGAGCTCATTCTGCCTACTCAGGAATCTACACAAACAACAATTACCCTACAAGGATCATACACAAAAGTCTACTTCCTTTGTTTCAACTACAGCTCAATCACAAATTACTTATAAATGCCCAATCTCTACATCCAGTCGAAAAATTACACTATATATAGAAAAAATTATGCATATATGTAGATGTTGAATCCCTTGGTTTACCTCTTTATATTTTGAACCCTCCATAAAAATACTAACTCCGCATGTTCCTTCAATTCTATAAGAATTTGACTTTAAAAACAATTAGGGATTCTCACTTATCCATTCCATGATTGATTAACGATAACAAATAATTCCACAAACTACAAGTAAATCCAATTAAAAAAACAGAGGATTTCAAAGTACTAAAGCAACATATTTGCTCTAATTCACCAATCAAAACTCAGTTCTGGTCATAATTCAAAAGTCAACAACTCCATGGTGATCACTACTTAAGTCTAAACAGTCATAATATTACCGTAAACACAAAATAGATTCAATTTTTACACTAGCTCTGCTTAAAATTTCAACTTAACGATCAAACCTTCACCTTTTCCACAGTGATCAACAATTTTAAAATAAAAAAAATAACAATTCAACTTTTTTCACTGATTAATTAAATAGTTTAATCCTCTGATCGATCCAATTAAACAAGAATAATAGCGTTAGGTACTACCTGGATCAGCGATCGTAAGCCTTCAACTTTAGTGATAAATTATTACTATCTCTATATCACAAAACAAAAAAAAGATATTTTTTGTTGGAGAAAGAGAATTGGGATAATTTAGAGGCGACAAAGAGGTATGGATAAATAGTGTGAGAAAAGATAAAGAGATAAACACTTGTTTTTGTGTGTGTATTGAATGAAGAAAAAAGAGAAATGGAGAAAATAGTTTAAGTAAGGGAGACTGTGGGAGTTGTTGATATTTTAATTCCATTGGACAAGGAAAAGCACTTTCTCATTTTTCTTTATGGACAATTTTCTCCTCTTACCTTATGCCCAAGGAAAACTATATATAATATAAATTTCTAATTTCTTCAAAATAAAAAATATATGTTTCGAAGTGTAGGTATTCATGTCAATATTCTAATTTTGTTTATAAAACTTTTGGAGTAAAATAATTAATTTTTTTTCTCAGGGATGATTGAGACTTATTTAATTTTAGATTTGGTGCAAAAATATCAGAGGATGGAAAGGGTAATTATGGTAATTCATAAAAATAGAGGTTTGTTTGCATAG
This sequence comes from Solanum etuberosum, assembly GCA_029582245.1. Lineage (NCBI taxonomy): Eukaryota > Viridiplantae > Streptophyta > Magnoliopsida > Solanales > Solanaceae > Solanum > Solanum etuberosum. Next base: position 56,438 of record JAJONR010002547.1, on the reverse strand, counting down.
AGGGGACGTCATTATCAAGCTAACTGATAGACACTTCACCTCAATGCCGGCCGACGAAATTAAAACTGCTCTGCAACTGCCACGTGTACTTACACTGGATAAGGGTCCTTCTGTTGTCAATTTAGCACAATTCAGGCCCTTTTTTGTAAACTATTTTGTGGGACCCTATGTTAAGATACTAGAATCTGGATCGCTACGCAATAACAAGATTAAAAGGCTCAAATATATCAACAACAAAAAAAAAAAACTCATTTATGTTGTCGGTTAAAATTTATGTTTATTATGTCATTTTCGTTTGAGAAAAAAATTATCTATGTCATTATTTGTAAACTAAAAGTATTTTTAATTTTGTAAAATTATTTTTTACACATGGTTAATTATGATTTAATCACGTCATTAATTAAATCATTTTTTAATAGGAAAAAGGCTTAAATATGTCTTGAGAAAAAGCTCATTTATGCCGTCCGTTAAAAGTTTTACTCATCGATGTCATTTTAATTAATAAATAATGACATATATGAGTCTTTTCTCAAACGAAAATAATACAGACGAACCAAACTTTTAACGGATGGTATGAATAAATCTTTTTCTCAAAATTCGATGGCAATTGACATATTTGAGTATTTTTCCTTTTATTTATTTATATTTCCTTAAATATTATTGTTCGCACCCTTTGCCTAATAATTTTAAAAAAATGAAAAAAAAAAATTCATCAAAGAAAAAGGTTTGAATGTGGTGAAAAATATCTTTCTTGTACTTTATTTATCTTATCTAATTATTCGAAAGTCAACTATTATTTCATTCGTTTCATTTTAAACACACGATACTAAAAGAATGAGACACTTAAAAGATTAACTTTTTATTCAATTTTATCTTAATAAAAATAATAATAACAAGAAGTTTAGAATGATAGAATTCAGATTTAAGATATAACTTTGTTTAATAATATAATATTTGGGGAAGTCACTAAAATTATGCAAGATATAACACTTCCTGTTTTATTTTGATACAAGTTTTATTTTTTTTAATAGAAGCTAGGATTTTCATAAAGTTATATTCTTGATAGGTGTAAATAGTAAATGGAAGAAGCTTAAAGCAAAATAGCTGGCAAAGGAACTATAATAATACAGTAAGATAATATTCATTTAATGATATAGGCAATAAGCCAATAAGAGACTAGTTCAACTATGGCGGCTTTTATTACTAGCCAAGCAATGTGTTGGATTATTTTTTTTATTTATCCTTTCTAATTTTTATTATAGCTTTGATGCCTTTAAATTTTACTTGGATTTTTTATTCAATTCAATGTCGACGAAGTTGTATATTCCAAAAAAAAATGACTCATATTTTAAAATTAAAATAAACCAAGAAAGAGTATGTTGTAAGCAAAGGTAACAAGGGAATCAATCGAATATAATATCGATTAAGCAAGAGATGAATATAGAATCATTTAAAGTACAAATGTATTTGTTTAATGTAAATTTAGTGTTTTCATTAGAATTTTGAGGGATTTGAATAGGTATAACAATAATACGAATATAATACAAGCAGGTACGGAGTTTGAAAAATTATATTGTATATATAAGTCAAATTTAGTTTTATATTTATAGGTATATATATCAGTCTTAACACCTCTTGAGACAAGCTAAAAGCTAAGCGCAATGGTTAAGGTGTGACAAAACTTTCTTTAGGTCATGTATTTGATCCTAGCTAGTGACATACTTATGTTTTTTGAGATACCCTTCAATGAAAATCATGACTCCGCTACTAGGAAAATTGTCTCTAGAACCGCAATGAAGTTATGAATCAATAATCTTAACGGATAATTACGACCCTAAACACATGATCAACTAATTTATAATATATATATATATATATATATATATATATATATATATAGGTTATAACATATACACTATATATACAATATACATATACTATATTTCGGCCCTTCATTTCAATTGCGGAATCACTGCCATGAGCCCAGCCCATGTGGCCTGTACTTCAACCCCATTATTGGGCCGGTTGGTAGCCCGCCGGTAGAAACGCATGGAGCTGGCCTTTTATATATAGTTTTAGTCAGCTAATAAAAGCTACATTTAAAGTTTAGTCAATATTCAAATCGCTCATATTCCTTATATTTAAGTTTAAGACCTTCTGATGTTCAGATCAATATCCTTAACTTGGTTTCAGCGGATAACTATGCCCTCCAATTTCGAGTGCGTACAAGTAGACACTTAAACTTGTACAAAATTGAACAAGTAGACACACATGTACTACATGGCATAATACACATAGGATGTCATGTAAGACACAAAATTGTCATGTAGGTGCCATGTAGGACGAATGTGTCAAGTTATTCAATTTTATACAAGTTTAAGTGTCTACTTGCACACACTCAAAGTTAAAGGTTATATTTGTCAGTTGATATCAAGTTAAGGGTCATGTTTATGTGTTATGTCAAATCTAACTCTAGACTCTCTAAAGTTTAAACTCTCAAAACGAAAATCTCATGATACCTTCGGGTCTGAAGTTAGGGGTTGGCTTCTCCTCGAAGGTCCCAAAAGTTTGAACAATATACCTGAAGTTTGAAGCTATACTTTGACAGTTCAAACTTCAAATCTAAACATCAAATTTATTTGACTATAAAGCGGTTAAAGTTTAAGTTGTTTTTTTACCATCAGATATTTAGAGAGATTACTTATAGCACTAAAATTGTAGTCTATAAATGCAACATTACGTATTTAGGTAGGTCTAGAGTTCCTAACTTGTTGACGGAAACCATAAATGTATATAAGGAACTACTTTATTACTCATCCCGTACCAATTCAAGTGGCATAATTATTTTTTTGATCTGTCTTTCTACCACGGAAGTTTAAAATCACACGATTTAAAAGACTATACACACATCTTTAATTTACGACTATAATATTAAAAAATCTCTCTTTATTTCTTAAATTCTGTATTCAGTCAAACTAAGACACTTAAATTAAAACGAAGGAAGTAATACATAGAAAGAAAACTTTGCAAGTACGATGCTAAATGGGAGCATTAGTTACTTTGAATTCAAATAACTTGCACAAGTCATAATAATTAATAATATGAAAAAGTTAATGTTAAAAGCTAACAAACCATTAATGGATCAAACTTGGTCTATTCTACAATAACATAACAATTATGTTTGTCTTTTTGTTTTTTCAGAATGACCAAGTTTGCTCCATTAATAAAGCAAAAATGATAAAATTACATAAAGAAAATGAGGTGGCCAAATTAAACTCCTAATTTAAGTGCCTCCAGTAAAATTAGGAGGTGGCCAAACACCTCCTCCACCTTCAGTAACATAAGTTAAACATGTCAAGGGCACTAAACACAAACCTCTGCTTCTAAGATCTCTTTTCATTTCTTCATTATTCATCTCTCCACCACCCTGCACCCACCATAATGAACATAGGTTAGTAAATGACGTGTTCGTTGCCTTTAAAGATATAGCGTATAAAGAGAAAGATTGTCGATCCTTAATATCTTTCGGAACGATGAGACTATGGTATAACAAAGATGGGACCTAACATGGTCAACCATTGATACGTAAAAGTATTTGATTGAGCACAAAATTTAAGAAAAAAAAAGAAAATATTTTTAAAACTCGAGTCTTGAGGTCTAAAACAAAGGTAGATAAATTTTTGGAGTTAGACAATTTTTTAGTTGCTTACTCAACTAATTTATTAATAGTTATTTTCTCTACTAAAATCAATTTCTTTGATGAAGAAAATTGGATTTAACAAGAAAGGTGACTTTTCTGAGATAATAATTATTAGTTGAGTGACATAAGTTAAATTATTATATAGAATAATATCATTCTTTTTTAACTAACTAGAAAAGAATGAGTTTTACATAAATTGAGACAGTGAGTACAATATATATATATATATATAAGAATGAAGTTATATATCTTACTCCATGCAATGATCTGCTGGCTTTGCTTCGTGATGATTTCATGTATGGCACACTTAGTGTCTACAGAAAGTAAGTGAAACATGATCAATAACAAAAAAATCTCAAACCCTAGCTAGTGAAAATAAATTATATATCTTGAAGCAAAGCGAAATTATAAGAAAAATATGACAGCAAAATACGAAGAAAGTTCGAGCTATATATATTATGGAAGGTGAAAATGGTATAGGTAGGTACCTCAACTTGGTTTTGAAGAAATTTGATATAACCAATAGCTTCCATTAGTACAGATGCTGTGTCCGTCTGCAATATTTTCACATGCAAAACATTTTAATTTACTTGTCAAATGTGTCTCTCTAAATAAATAAACTAATAACACAATGCAATATAGTATAGTTGTAGCAACTTTAAGCAATATAGACGTGTGACGGGATAGTTGTGATCCCTCTATTTTAATTAGAGATTTCGAGTTTAAACTTATGAAAATGAAAAAAATCATGTTGAGCATCGCCTTCAGAAATGGACTTTGCAATGCATGAGTCTGGATTTAGTCAGACTCTAAGTATGTGGTATATAATTGAAGTTTTCGCTCAATTCACCATGAAATATTTTGGTTATGCATAATCGGATATCAAATATCGGATGAAAAAAAAAAAACTTTTTACTATTAGAGTGAGTTGTGATTTGTGAACAATGTTTTTCTCGGGGTTATAAATACCCTAAGCATGCACTTTGTTCACTGTACAATTCCATGAAATTCGTGCTGTCTATGTTTGAATATTTTGACGCCAAAACGACCATCTAATTCAACCTTGCTTTTTATTCTGAGAATTTCATAATTTCTATATGTTAATAGTGTGGAAATTTTCTTATTACTATACTAATATTAGTGTATAAGTTACTCTAAATCATTTTACTTATGTCTTTTGTGTCTTGTTGAAAATGTATAGTCATCTGATGTAACAATGAGATTCAGACTCAAGATCTTTATCGTATAAGATCATCAGTCTCATCTAAAAATTTAAACTGTCAGTGACACTTTTAATGCATTTGCTTACTTACTACTATTATCTTTTCAACAATGGCATTGTTGTCGGTTCAAGTTTCGTTCTCAAATAAATAATTTCCGCATCACTCACTTATTTTTAATTATATTATCTAGGTCCAAACATTAAGATAGTGAAAGGTCTCTAAAAATCAATTTCACTAGCAATTTAAGATACTCTCTTTAAGGCAATTATAATCAAATGAACCAAATTCAAATTCATTGTTAATGACATGATACGTGCTTTTACATAATGTTATACACAGACTAAAAAAAAAAAAAAAAACAAATAAATTGAGAGACAGTACCTTGCCAAAAGGTGCTACCAATTGTTGAAGAGCTGCTATTCTATCTCCTAATTTCTCCTTTCTCACCTGCATTATATTCCAATTAAGCAAAATCACCCTTTAAATATCAATCAAAAGTTTAGTTTACTTCCTTTGATCCTATATGTTAGTTTATCGTTTATATACATCGACAGTATAAATAATTTTTTTCACTTACCAATAATAACATAAAATAACTCTCTATATCAAATGTGATATGATAACATTAAATACTATGAATTTTACTTATTTATATGAAGTATGAAGGAAAGGGACCGTTTGGTCCTTGAAGAGTTCTTTCAAAACAAGGGATTGATTGAATTATTTTATGTCACATTAACTTGTTATAACAGATATCGTATTCAAGATTATAAATTTCATAGATAGTCTAATATTATTATTTTTGCACGGTCGATGTATATAACTTAATAAATTACCTTAAAGGGTGGACATGATGCGCGTGAATCTACTCTTGATTTCTTTGGTGCATTTTGAGGACCTTTATTTGGCTCCAAAGTATTGCTGGTCCTTTTAGCTTCAGGCATTCCATTACTAAAGGCTGATATCTTCAAAATTCAAAATAAAAATAATAATAATAATAAAGTTAATTTTACACATTTAATCATATCAATCAAAAAGACGGACTCATTTCTGAGGAAAGTGAAAAAATAAAAAGAGATAAAGAGCCATATATAAACGTATAAAGCTGAAGTAAACTTTAATATGAAAAAAGAATGCCTTTCTCTTTTCTTGCATATAATTATAAAAGTAAAAAAAAAAACAAAAAAACTTTCCCAATTCTCTTGTTATTAAGAAAATCACAAACAATATCTAAAGGAAAATGGATATTATATTCGTTGGATTAATATCTTGCAATTAATTCCCTAATTATAAATTATATATTTTTCCAATGCAAGTATATTAATTATTAACCATATTATTAAACTTAGGTTAAAGTTGCTTATCCCGACTTGCTAGTAACATAGTATGAACAATGCACACATTAAATGCATGCAAAATTAAGTAAAGCATTTTTTAAGAAACATTAATATATGAGAAGAAGAAGCGACATTTGGACAATATTTGGTTGAAGCTCGAAAAAAAAAAGTAAAGTTATAATTCAAAGGCCTGATATAAATTTCACTCGAAAAACGTTGAAGTTTTAATTTGTAATTAAGTGAAGTATCACTTAACATATTTCACCAGTATCTGATACTGGAGTTCAGTATTCACAACATAATAATGATGCGAATACTGAACTCTAGAAAATTCGCAAAAAAATAATATAGAAATACTTACACTTGTGGAGCTATTTACTGGACTTTCACTTGATGAATGCTGAAAATGATTTGTTGTTAAGCCATATGTTTGGCTAAAACTCCCTCCATATCTTGTAGAATTGATGAGATCCAATGGCTGTAAATTCATATCCAAAGTGCTACAAGAATTGGCTTGATTTATATTCAAATTGGACACATTTATTGTGGGATATATTTGACTAAATCTCCCTCTATTAGTACTAATACTACTAGAATTTGAAGAATAGAGAAGATTATTATTATCATTATTATCTCCATGATAAAGTTGAAGCCCAGTATTAGAAAGTGTACCAAGCAAAAGCTTAGCATTCATATCACTCAATTCTCCTCCTTCTTCTATACTTGATGGACTTTTCAACATTTGAGTAAATCTTGGATATGAATTTTCTTGCTTAATGTTATTATTAGCCCATTGATGAAATCCCAAATCTTGAGTAGTACTACTCATAGAATTAACTAGGTTTAATGGATCACTTGATGATGAATTTGTAGTATTGATGATGTCTCCACTAGAATATGAATTAATAAGACCACTTCCATGACTGTTCCTAAATAAGCAAAAAAAATAAAAAATAAAAAAGATTAGATAAAATCTAATTAACACTATTGCTTTTGAGGGAAAGTAATAATTAATCAAAGTTTCAAGATTGTGAATATTGGTCCAAGGAAAATGAATCAAAGGGAATTACTATACTTTAATTTCTATTTGTTACACATCAAATCAAGAAAAGAATGTCAAAAGAAAAAAGAGCTATTAGGAGAAAGAGAAGAGAGATTCTAATATTCCAAAAACTTATCATGATAATATAATGGAAGTAGCCAAAATATAATCATTCATATGAAACACAATATGACTAAATAAAGTGGACTTACAAGATAGTAGTAGTAGTAGTACATGGGGTCCAAGTGTTTGTTGTTGAAACTCCTCCATAGCAAGAATTATTAGAAGATGAAGAAGAATTTGGAGAAATACCAATAAGAGGAAATTGATCTTGGAATTGGAGTTGATGATATTGATATTGTTGATGGAGATTTGCAGGCTCCATAATTAAACAAAAAAAATAAAATATGAGAAGTTTTGCTTTTGTGCTTTGCTTTTTTTTTTTTTTTTAAGGCACTTGAAAATCCCAAGATGAAGAATAATTAAAAAGCAAAAGTACTATATACTACTCAAGCTTCTTCTTCTCCTCCTCCTTCTTATCTTCTTCTCTCTTCAAAAAAAAAAAAAAAAAAAAAAAACCCTTAAGCTATAGCTAGCTCCTCTCTACAACTATATACTATATATTCAACTCAAAAGAAATTAAACCTACATAAATTTGACATCTTCACTTTTTTAGCAACTTTTTCACCATATAAGTCTTGTTCTTACTCATTCATTATCTCAAAGGGGTTGAAAAGCAACCTTGAAAAGAAAGAAAACAAGCAAGCAAACAAGAAGAGATACAACCCCTAGCTATAGCTCTCATAATATAATTATATATATACTCTCTCCGTTTTATTTTATATGACAGTATTTATCTCGACACAGATTTAAAGTAAAATATTTTTGAATCTAGTAGGGTTAAACATGTCATGACAGATATGTAACTATAGAAACATAAGAAGGTGACTTTACATTCTTTTCAGAACAGACTAAAAAGGAAAGAATGTTGTATTAAAATAAAACAAAAATGAGTATATAAGGTATACTATAATGTATTCTATTTTTTTCCTTTTTCTGCCAAACTTTATTTTTTTGCACATTCACAATATAAAAAAACGAATTTCATGTCTCCCACTCTTGTCTCCAAGGGCATCATACTATATAATACTTAATTATATTTTTGTATTTTATTATTTTTTTGGTGGAGGGGTAGGGTGGGTATTTAGGGGTGACTGCAATTACAGGGAGATGATTATAATTCCCTAAGGTTATGATTAAAAATGTCTGGCGCTGCTGCCTTCAATCCCAAGGCTTTGAATGAAAAAAGTGTATTTGTGAAGAGAAATGATAACAAAAGGGCCATATTTCTTTTGATTGTTATTTCTCTTTCTTTGATACCCACATGTTTTCTTGACAAGTCTTTGTAATTGTACTATATATACTCCCCTTCTTGTTGGTATATATCTATATATACATTAAAATTAAAACATAACACAAAAATATTGTTGTGAAAGGCCAAATTGGATATGCTTATCTTTCCATTATTCATGTGGTCCATGATACTAGCTATATACATTTGTTAGTTTTCTTTGTAATTAAAAGTTGTATAGTAATAAAAAGCTAAGGAAGAACATGCACTATAGGCTATAGAGTAACTCTTTAAGTTCAAGTTTGATGGTCCAATGCCTTGATGTATAGTAGTTGTACATATAATTGTTGATGATCTATTGGAAATAGGTATAAAGTAGTCATATCTTGTGAGAACCGAAATTTGGAGCTATCCAATTGTGACCCGGCCAAAGACGGAGGGTGGATAGATAAGGGCGAGTTAAGAGAAGGACTAACAGACTAGCGCTTAGGTTGGTCAGGTCTTGAAGAAGACTTGCCCATGACATTTTAGGCGAATTTTATATTTGAATGAAAGAGGAAAATCATATAAGCTTGACAAGGTATTGCACAATTCCACGTGCCATGTGGGCTTTTGGGGTTAATATGGCATAGCCGGAGGGACAAATCCATGACCTTTGTTAAGCTAAAGCTAACATTATGTGTCATGCACGTATAAGTTCACATGATATGCAAGCTTTTGAGGTTAATAATAATGACATAACTGGAAGGACATCTATGACATCTTTTTTTTCCAACTCCAACCATCAAGGATACGAGCTCCCTAAGTGGTGGGGGGTTTGGCATAGACCCCCACCCTGTATATTACTAATCCATGACAGCTATTAGGCCTAAGCCACTATAAGAAATTCCACTTTTATGGCGATCAATATCGTTAAAAAAATCAGGTTTTTTGTAGTGAGATAATATTACGTGCCATTACTTTGGGTCGTGACACTAACATTTTGATTGCGTATATACTTTTCTTTTCTTGGTTTATTTTATTCATCTGATATCGAGAAATTACTCGCTTAATTAATCCAAATTCGCACACCACATAGGATCCATTTAAAGAGAACCCAAATTATTACTAAGAAAAAATTAAAATATAAAGAAGTAAATTGTAATTTTCCTCGAACCATAGACATAGTTAAGGACAAAGAAATCTCATCCAATTTAGTTTATTTCACATTCTCACGCGATTATAACAAGATCCTTATCGGATGAAAAGATGCATAGTTTCAAAATAGTACAAGGACAAAATGATAAAACGTTTTTGATTACGTTCCAGAGTAGAACTAAATGAGAACCACATCTAGGTCTCAAGTGTATGAAAACAACGTGTACGTAACAAAAATAGATTGATGAAGAAGAATGAATACATTTGTATAAACCCAAGAAGAATGAACAAAAATATAGAGAAGACTAATGAAACAAAATATAATGAGCAAATGGAGGGGACCAATATATTTTATTAATATTGGAGAAATGTCATCATATACTTTGCATACTTCCATTTGCTAAAAAATGTACTACTTTTTTTTCTCAGGAGAAGTAGCCCCCTATGGGACATACCACGCTAATGTAACTACCAATTTATAATGATGTCAATTTGACCTTTCCATGACATCAACATTCTACTATTTCATTTATTTTTATTTTTGATATATGATCTAAATTATTTTCTATAGAGATATATAATCAATATAACATCACTTAACTTGTTATATGGTGATTGTCCATTATCATTTTTTTAAGTTGGGTTTTCATGTTTGATTTGTAATTAATAATGATATCAGAGTCAATTGATATACGCATGATTGTTTGTGTTTTAGGAGTGGTGATCTGAATCCTAGAGGGATATGGTGTCAGTTGTGGCCAATGAGGTTGTTGATTCTCTTGCGTAGACGATATATTGTTATGTGTTAATTGTCTAAAATTATTTTCTAAAAGCATGAAAGTTTAAGATTTGTAAGAGGAAGAGATGCTAAAAATCATTATATTATTTTTATTGCACGTTAAAACTATGTCATCCCCAAAAAGTTTTCTATAGAAGAAAATCTTAGACTACCAATAGAACATAACTTAAATTGTCAGAAATGCTAATGAGTTTATAGATTAAATAGGCTCTCTCATCTATCAGATTAAGTTTTTGAATTGAGTTTTTCTTGTAATATTAATGATATCACAGTCAGTCGATACATGCAGGCTTGTGTGTTGGAAGTGATGGTTAGTGATAAAAATTATTAAAACAGCATATCTTTTTATAATAATTTTAAGAATTTATTCAACATGTTAATAATCACGAACTATTCATATAGTTACATCTTTTGCTATCTATCTTTTTGCTACAAAGGACTTATGAATCACAAAAACTGAAGTCTTGGGTTGAAATACTCAGCAAATTTGATTTATAATTCATTTATTAATTTGACCTATTTATCTTTCGAATTAATTCGACCCCCTCATTTATCCCGGAAAAAAAAATTGCGTACAATATGTTATATTAAAACCTATCGTATATATTAAGATCCACTTTCCAGCATATATTCATTATTTTATGTATCTTCTGTGAAACTACAAGAAGGATCCATGTAAATATATACTGTAGTATTATATATAATTAATTACTCCATAGGAAATTGGGGAGGAGGTACTTCTTTTTAGTCTCTTAAACTAAGGATTTTGTCTCATTGTGTCTATTGATCAAACTGAGATATGTTTTTTCTCGAGTAAGATGATATAAAGTAGGCAGAGTTTATAAACTATTACTAATAAATTATTAGTTACACTTACACACATAAAAATAAAGTATGATTAAGCTGTCAATATTCTATCAAAGAATTAAATCCCAATATCACTCTTTTTGTTTCAATTTGTTTGTCTTAATTTTTACATATTTAACACTATAAAATTGAAGATTATTTGATAAACAAATTATTTAGTTTAAGATCATACAATTAATAAAATTATCAAATAAAAATCAGATAAACAAATTAAATCGGAAAAAAAAGGTATAATAATTAATAAGAAAAGGTCCCACAAAAGTTCAAATTGGAGGAACAAGTTTTAAGATGGGAGAATGTGAGATCATCAGAGTATGGGCAAACTCATATTTGCTTTTATCCCAATTCCCCTTTTTGCTTTTACCCTTTCAAAAGTATTCCCCACATACACATATATATAATATTTCTATTCATTATTATTATTATTATTATTATTATTATTATTATTATTATTATTATTATTATTATACTCTCATCTTCTACCAAAATAATAAAACTTTCTTGGTCTTGAATTTAACAAAAAATTATCAATATATCACGAAGAAAATCAATCTTGTCAATCTAAATCAGTTCTAAAAGTTAGGTCATGTATTATAAAGATTATGTAAGAATATACAAAGAGAAATATCATATTCCTTCGACCAACATAGAACAATATAACAATTCTTATAAACTAGACCTAAATAAAGCGTGAATATTATATATGAAAGTCTAAACTGAAAAAAACTCGAAGAATTAGTATCTTAATTAATTTCAATATTAAATAATCATGTTGGGCTAAACTGGCAAGATTATTGTTTTTTTTGTAACATGTGATATTATTTATTTTACGTTAGTCCTCGTGATTTTCCTTCAAATGTCTCAGATCATTAAGAATATCGTATAAAAATCTCTTTATACGATATGTTGGTATTACTATTTCACACACGAACATAAAAGAGATAACAACATGACGAAGATACGTGCGTGCATTTGTGTTCTTTCTTTAAAGAAAAAGAACATTTTGATGGTAATAGTTATAAGTAGATTTCTGCTTAATTTAATTATTAGGTTTTCTTTTACTTTTTTTTACTGGCAATTGTCACCTTTTTATAATCTTTAATCTCACTAATCACTATCTTCCAAAATAAAGATTGATTCAATAAATTAAAAAAAGAAGAAGCTGTTTTCTCTGCTTCAGATTTCATCTCCACTATTTTATGTTTTACTACCAAACATTTGATTAAAACCTTAGCTTTTCAATGATGGTTTTACGATCCACTATTTGCCTTGTCACTTTCCATTCCCTCGAATCGTTAATAGTTTAGCTCACATATGTTCTTAGTTCTTAGTTTCTTACGATTGAATACTAATTAATCGATCATTATTTTAAAATATTCTCTCTCTTAATCTAATTATGAGATTAATTAATCAATTAGCATCAGATCTTGATTCACGTTTGCCTTGTTTTAAGGGTCATTTGGTTCATGAAATAAGACGGAATTAATATTCAGGATTTAAGTTTGAGCTCAAAGTTTTTACTTTGTTTGATTCATGATGATATAAATTATACCTTCAATTAAACAAAGTAAAATATGGATAACCAACTTTATGCTGTCAAACTTGGTCTTATATTTACCTCACTTCTTAGATGAAATAAATTAGTCAAAGAATAATAATCTCAAAACTTTATAACTTAGTATTTGATTCTTTTTTTTCTTTCTCAATTCGGTGTAAGATATCCACATTAGAGCTCAACTAAATTTGGGTTCGCATCGAAAAGAAACGCTTTCTAAAAAAACGACTTTAATTAAGAATGAAATAGTACATATCACTCCACCACAGCCTTTATAACTTAGTATTAAGATATGTACTCTACCAAAAATGTGTTTATTAATTAAACACCTCATTTTGTTAAAAAAGAAGTTCTATAATTTGAAAAGTTGAAACAACTAACTTTCAAAAAAGAGTACAATATACATCCCAAAGAAGATTAGTCTTTGTACTTATATTCCTTTAGACATGAAAAAGTAGACATTAGAAAATTCAAGTAGGGAACTCCACACATACTCTTTGGTCCCCACGAGTGCCTAATTATTGAGTTAAAAAAAAAATGTATGGCCTTTCATTCAAAGTAAGTGCATTTTTCTAAAACAATATTTAATTGTTTGGTTGATTAAAAAGTTATATGACATTGATCCCCAATTTAATATAAGATAATCATTTAAAATGTTTGAATAATAGAAATAAAATAAGATAAAGAAATCGAATATTCCTCTCTGAGTACTGTATATCTACTGTCACACACTCAAAACACAAATATACCCTATTTTAGTTAAGTAACCAATAATTAAAAAAAGATTTATTTCTTGTGCTTGTGTATTCAAAAAATAAATTAAAACTTCTTGAGAATATGTGAGTGTATACATATATCATCTTATTAAAAGCAATTTGTCATCATTGATGACTTTAGGGTTCCATATCACCATCACATAATCAAAACAATCTTCTTTAATTATTTGCAAGTAATAATAATCAGTCAACTTTCGAGGTCAAAACATTTTTTGGTACTACATATAGTACTACTAATTAATTAGAACTATCATTATCATATCATAACGCATCTTTAATTTGCTAATAGATTTCAATATAAATAATACTTGCTCCTAATTTTGATCTGCCGCTATGAAAAGATTTCAAGATTTACAATATGGTCACAAAAAATTAAATTATATTTACTTCTTACTCCTAACTCCATGGTAGGTACTATATGGACATGTTTGGTTTTCAATTGTTTTCATTTATGATTGGTCTAACATTTTTGGAATGAAAATATTTTCTCTTATAAAACTAATTCATGAAAGATCAAGAAAATGACTTCCCAATTAGAGTACGAAAAATAAATTTTATAAGTGGTATTTCATACTGATTGTCTCCTCTAAGACCTACTCTTACCCCCTGCGGCCCTCAAGGTTTACCTAGATGATATATAGACGTTTTTCAAATAATATTTTCTGCTTACTAATCAAACATTAGAAAATAACAAACAAAATCACTTACTTTCTTTTTCACTTTTTTGGATCCTTGGAAAGAAAGATTATATATATTGGTGTGGTGTATCTAGGTGAAAAAGAATAACACTTTGACCCAAAGACCAACATATTACTTTAGGGTTAGGTGACATATATTTACAAATGTGTATAATATTTGAAGACAACTTTTATGAAAGGATTAAATTATGGAACTCAAAGTTACACAGATTTGGAAAAAGAGCCCTTAAAAGGAGGTCTAAAGTTGTAGGATTTAAAGGGAGTGTCTTGACAAGAAGACAAAGCATTCAAGTCTGGAGAATATTTGCCTTTCACAATTTTTTAATGAAATCCAACAGTAGGGTCTTGTCTCTTCTTGCTTTCTGTATCAAATATCAAATATCAAATATAAAATATCAAAATTTATTTATTTTTCAAGATTAATTTCTGCCTCTTTTAAGACCTATATTATATTTATTGCGCAATATTTCTCTATGATATTATCTCAATTCCAATAAAATGCAATAGATGAGGTATGATCTTGTCGATAAGAACAAATATAAGTAGAATGTGTAATAGAGTCTCAAAGACTAAGTATATTTTGTTATACATTATAAGATTTGATTCAATTTAACAAGCGAATTATCTTCATCTTTTAAAAGATTTAATTATAATCGTATCACGATAGGAATTAATAATGATTTTTTTCTGTCTTTTTTATTAAGTTTACATTATATCATTGATTCATATCAACTATGTACTTTTTTTTTTAATTTTTCACTCGGTATTTGATATCTATATTGGAGTCCGATTAAATTCGAATTCGCATTAGTGTGTAAAGTGCTCCCTAACAAAGACGATTACGTATCTGGAGGACTTACAAAGTAATTTTATTTCGTTAATTAGTTAAATCAAGGACTCCTCGTGTTACAATTTCTGGTTTCACAAGGCTCTATATATAACAAAGGCAAATATATGATATTGCAATAATTCAGTTCAACACCTTTCAAGATTAGACAGCCTCATGGCCAAATGTCATGTCGATGTCCTTGACCAAGATAATTTTCTACTAATGAAATGCACGTGTATTGTTGAGGAAATATTTAGGGCTTGAGTTAAGTGGAAATATATTCAAATAAAACTTTTAATTTGTAATCATTAGTGCATATTGATTGGCACTAGTCTTCTAGTATAGAAATATAATAATTCGAGTGTGATAATTCTTCATGCATTCCACAAATACATTATCCGTAAAACGAGCGGATTAAAATGAATTTGAGCAGACTAAAAATGAATCAAAATAATTTGATTTAATAAATTATATGTGTGGAAGAGGGGGTGGGGAGTGGGGCTTGACCTTGATAATACGTCATTGTATAATAGCCCAATCCGTCCAATTCTTACGAAGTTCTAAAATCTTTGTTTATTTTCCTATATTTGCTTAGATCAGAATATATTTAATTAATAAATGAGCGGGTTGATAAACTTGCCCAAATTTGGGTGGGTCATTTTCATATGCTATTTTTTCCACCCTAATAAACTATATATTTGAAGAAGCAATATGATCGCATATAAAATTTAATATACTAGCTGTGATTTAAGTTCGATTTAATATATAACCAGAAGTTCACACAAAATGATTTCAAAACTGTAGTATATAAGAAGAGTAAAATAAAAGAGATTGACATATTTTTGAAGATGAGATTGTTGCAAATTAAGAAGGAAAAAACATGTCGACTACAAAGAATTGTCTAGTGGTGTCAAAAGCCTGAAATCCTGCGGGGAAATACTGTTGTTCTCTGTGGATTATTTTCCAATTGCAGCTACACATAACATATTGCACGCACTAATTAAGGTACTTGTTCGGAAAATTATATTTTGGTGAACAGAGTTATCGAATATACCGTACTTATAATTGAAGTCATTGTCCTGAAATTTTAAAATTTCATATTAGTGAAACTTCATAACAATATCCTAAAGTTTTACTCATAGAAGTTGAATTTCATAAGAGTTGAAAGTTGTTATTTGTGGAAAAAAAAAATTGCGTAGAACAATACCGCCTTAAAAATGAAGTGCATATGAAGTCAATCTTTTACATAATTAGGATGATTTCCTTTCTAAACACGATGAGTAAAAGGACATTTGAACTCTTGTAGTCGACTATTTCTTTTCTTTTTCTCCCACTCGGTGTCTAGTATTCATATGGAAGCCTGACGAAATTTGAATTCGCGTCGAAAAGTTTCATATCGAAGGAAAGTGTTTTCTAACAAAGATGATTTTGTACTCAGAGGGACTTCTGGTTAAAGATTGAAGAATACTTGTGTATCACTCCACCATAATCCTGTTGGTATAATGGACTATTTCCATGTTTGGTTATGCATGATTAAACAATGAAAAGTTTCTCGATCTGTTGGATATGATTTATGAAATGGGCCTTTCTTAACCTATTAATTTTCTTAATTTTAACAAGGGAAGATTCAATATAATCCTTTACAATTTGTTTTTTTTTTAATAAAAAATGACCTAGCAAAAAATTGGTAGCATGTTGTCACTCAGCTTGGAAAAAGCAAAAATTACAATGGATTGATACGCTAAATTGGCTCTCCCACCTATTTGGTTAAAATTTTCAGGTTGGCTAATTTGGAATCGTTAAATTTATTTTAAATTGATTAAAAAAAGGATATAATGCAAAAAAATAAAATAAAATTGTTGGCTTTAGCATAAAATGGACATCAGAGAGTCATAAGACCCTATTTAGACTTTAACCACTTGTTAAAAAATATTTAAAATTTAGCCAAATGTTCATCGTCCTCCTCCTCCTCCTTTTCGGATCCAAAGTTTTGAATAATCAGAGCCTAAACTTCTTGACGAATGGACTTGAATGAACCTAAAGCCAGAGGCGAACCCAAGATTTGAAGATCATAGGGGGGCACCACTAAGAGTGGCCTCAAGGGTAAGGCTAGGAGTGGTTAAGGGTAAGGTTAGCAAAGCGCCCTGCTTAGGCCTCCAAAATTTTGAGGCCCCAATAAATTTTAATAGTGAATTTTATTATTTTATTTCACTTTAACCAATATTGAACATTATGATTAAAAAACTTAAAAAATTAAAAGAAGAACAATCAACTTTTTATCAAGAATATTTTAGAATTTTGAATAAATAACTCAAACCATCTAGAATATGAGCCCTTAAATCATGTCTTACAAAATTGACGCATTTTCGTACCGAATCTAGTTTGAGGATATTCATTATCATTAATATCCGGTTGACAAGGCCCTTGTTGAATATAGTGTCTTCTCACTTCATCTCGTATTCTAGGGCTATATTTATCAATGGATATTCTTTCTCCAGGATCCGGTTTAAGTGATTGCAAATCAAACTCATCTATTAAACGCGAAGAAATGTCTCTAAAACTAGCACTTGGTTGAGAAGAATTATGTTTCGTCAAAAATCTATCCATTTCAAATCACAAGAATCAACAATAAATTCTTACCAAAAAAAATGCACTTGTAAAGAAGAACTTACCAATTTATGCAAGATAATATGGGTAGGACTTCAATTATGCATTGAAAAATACTTGTAAGTTGTAGATTTTCTAATAGTCTTATATTTTGCTTAGAATTGTGTTAGGGCTTTTATTTGTTTTTAATTTCAATTAAGAAAGAAATGGGCCCAGATGAGATGGCAAAAAAAGGTGGTTAAGAAAGGGGGCGGGGCCAATGAGGTGGCAAAAACGAGTTTTAATAAAAATATTTTTAAAAAAAGGTTTATTGTAAAGAAAAAACTGATTTTAAAGTTAAAAAGAAAAAAAAGAAGCCTCAATTAAATATATTATCCTTTTATCAACTATCTATACATATATATACGAACTTTTTAAAAAAGTTACCGGGTGCATGTGGGTCCGCCTCTGCCTAAAGGTAAAGGTAATGGTAATATCTGCGAACTGAACTATTATGGGCTTTGTTTTATAGAGCCCATTTTATGCTATGAACCAAAAACCATGGGCCGAAGAATACAACAGCCCACTAACGGTCTTTCTTTAGACTCCTATGAAGTCCATAGAAAACGGGCCTAGTAACAAATTTCACGGCCCAATTAATCCCTCTTTATGGGTACTTCAAAGAAAAAATGATATTCATCAATATTCATCTGTTTAACAAGATTTGTCAATTTTTTTCTTAATTAAATAAGATCTGAACTAATTCTTCTTAGATCTTAATTAGTTTCTCAAGCAACTTTTACATTTTCTCTTTTTTCTTTAATGTAACCCTTCCACGTTCACTCAATGAAAAAAATGATCGTTACAAATGATTTAGGCATATGATAGAATGCTAAGTTTATAATTTCATTGAAATACATATAAGTTGGTTGAAACATCGATATCGAAGAAAACAATTCTCATTTGACTATGGGCTTAGAAGTTTGAATTGTATAGCGATACTTGAATTGTCTACCAATCAAATATATATGAGTACCAAAGATAGAAAGAAAGGTTAGAATCAGAGTTAGCATGCCCAATCTCAAGTAAAAGGTAAAAATTATTACTACGGTATAAACTCTAAACTCAGTGATAAACTTATTCACAAGCTTTGAGAAATTTATATATATTCTAATTGTTCTATCGAGTATCTGCTATCTTCTACCGACAACCGACAAAATTGAAATGTAAGGAATGTCAAATCACACTCAAAAAAATGAGAGCATGCGTGAGTGTCAGCACAATAAGCCATACGTTTTGGAATCCTAGATTTGGACAAATGTATAAATTATGAGCATCTTTCATGTGTATCTAAAAAGCAAGTCTAGTTGTGGACTCATGGCCTAGTAGATATGATTATATTCTATTATATTATATAGTATAATATACATCATGCTCATTATAATGCATTTTAAAACTATATAGTATAATTCATTGTGACATTTTTTTATATATACCTCACAATTGTACTAGCATAATATTCCTTTTAGAATAACTTCCCACCCACTATTGAAACAGTAGACTCCCCATGCATCATTGTTTTCTACTTTTTCTCATCATGCCATTGACTTTTAATTCATATCTAATTGGTTTCCCCTTAATTAACTAAGCAAAAAGATTAGAATCTTTGATTAACCAATATAAATGAGCATTGATTCTTTTGACATCTTGAACACAAAAGGACATCTTTTTGGACAAGATAATTTGTTCGTTTTGCATAATTTAGGTCAAACATTTTGAATATTTTGAGGCTTAAAACTATGATTAAATTGATTGGCATATTCAATGGGGTAAGCTTTTGGCTAATTTTCTTTCAACCAATCTATGGCATTAGAGGTGTCTAATTTTCCAATGTAGTTAATCATTCATTATTAAGGGTCAAGGGATCATGATATTTTTAATCAATTGACTAAAAAAGAATCCACTATAGTTTGTAAATATCGTTATGTTGTTGGTTGTACACTCAAATATATAATAAATGTATACAATAAAATTATGTATGATCATATAGGCTTGCTGCTACAATTTTTTTTTCATTTTTCTATGAGTCGGGGATCTATAAGAAACAATTTTTTTTAAAGATAGAAACAAGGTTTGCGTATACAAAATATTTTTCAGACTACACTTGTGAAATTACATTAAGTTTGGTGTTGATGATGATAATTTTGTTGGAAAGTTATTGTATCCTTTTTCTTTTAGTATATACTTCATTTATATGGACATTAGGTATACTTAATATTACATAACTAAATTGTTGTTAGGTCATAAAATTATTTTTATTTTTAAAAATTAAAAGAAAAAACACATAAATGAATTTATATCTTTCAAGGTGCATAGTTGTTAATTTTGGAAGCTTACTTTTTTCTATTTATACTTGTCATTTATGCAATTGTTGAATATGATATAATAGCACTCAACCAACAAAGTAATCATGCTTTATTTAATTATTGTTATATAAGTATAATGAAGTTAGGAACTATATATAATTAACTTAATATTCTTTTTATGAACAATTGATCATTGACCAAATATAATGATTCAGCTTGCCACTCAATTCTTTTCCATTTATGCCATTGACATAGTTGAGATTTGGAAAGATAAATTTGTAACATTAATTATAATAAAAGAAAGACAACTTGTATAAGTGGTGCATCTTAATTATTTTCCAATTAATTCCCTCCGTTTTTTTTTAAATGGCAGAGATGCATTGTATTTACTAGCTACTTTAATATTAATGATATAATTAAAAGAAGTATTAGTATATAATAATATATCTTCGAAAAGTCACACGCTAGTGATAAGTCTTAGTACTAAATGTTCTATAAGGTTTTCAACATATAATTTACTTAATAGAAAGAGTATTTTTATTTATTTAATTATATTCTCAATAGGTTCTTTCACACACTTCCTTACGTAAGTTTAAGCTGTTAGAGAAAATATATTTTTATTAAGTTAATTACATTCTTAACATGTTCCGTCACATGCAATCCTATTTCTTTTTCACAAGTCACATAAATAATTTCTTTAAATAGTGTTAGTGATTGATGATAATATTTAAATTCAAGACTTTTATTTACTTTGACATCATATATTAAAATATATAACTATTTTACTTAAAAATTTAAAATGTTAAAGAAAATACACTTCTTATTTACTCAATTATGTTGTCCAAACATTGCACACATTACTTCAAATGTTCTATCAATAAGGACAACTTTTATTTCGTGTTTGTAAATTGATATCCATGTACATATAAGAACCACTTTTATGCAAAAATTGTACATAATAATAGAGCAAAAATGTACATAAAATAGTAGTACTAAAATAATAGAGCAAAAAGTGGGGGGAAAAAATATCATTTCCGAAATAATTGACTATGTAGGACAAATTGTTTTCACCTTTATGCGTAAAACAAGAATCTTGTCACACACTAACTGGAAAAATATACGCTCTGTCTGGCGGAGCTTCTCTCTCTTTATTGTCTCTAAGGTTTTTCGTTCCGATAAAAACATATCTAAAATATCTTGATTTTTAAATTTTTATAGCTAATCTATCAAGTGTGTGATTTTCTGCATGAAGTATCATAAAATATTTATCGAAACACATCTTAATTGTCAGTTGATCACTTTTCTAGTTCAGATAGGAAATTCGCACGATCACACTTATAATTTATCTATGAAACTAACAAAAACTATTTTAGATATATTTTTGATCTTTTAACTATCGTTTTCTCGGATAACTTATTTATAAAGTTACAAAATATACCTTGTTCCATTCCACAAGGAAATATTTGTTAGTACTATACATATAAAATAACCAAAGAAAAGGAATAGCATCATCGAAAGTTTAATTTGTCACAAATGACCCTTATCTATGCTTCACACTAATCTACACTTACGGATAAGAAATTAATAAGGACTAATAGATTTTGATTCAAATATATAAGGAAAACGAAACATAATCATTAATGTGGGAACTCAAGAATGTACTTAACTTTGATATCATTAAGAAATGGACTTTGGACCTAAACAACCATCACATAGCTGTGTGGGAACTCAATTTTCGCATCAACTTAAAAATCTCTTCACTTATTATTCCTTTCATTCACTTTTTTCAGTATTTCTAGAACCAATTAATTCATTCATACAAGATATTTGATAATGTCATGATGCGTCCATTCTTATGATCTTTAACTTTCTTGTTTTTTAAGGGAGATTGAATGTTACAAAATATTATTGCATTCACAATTTCTTTTAATACACATTACATGAAAACACGTACAAAAAACAAAAAACGGGAAATCAAAATTAGAAACTAATTATTATTTTTCCTAAACAATTAAATTCAAGCAGAAATCATTTTTTGATTTTCATATTGAAGATGTCCTTTGATAATATCTCCATTAACATCATTTACCTCCCAAAGTTCCTTCATATAATATTCAAATTTCTTCACAACATTTTCTGGCACAGAAACCAATACTCTAATTCCATCAATTTCACCCAATGACGGTAAAAACAAGCAGTAAATATCACTTGTTAATGGACCCATTTGAATTGGTTTACCTTCTCCAAAATTTACCTCTTCTAAGCTCAATCTTGACCATTGTGAAATTACCAAACTAGTCGATAAATCCGTTTTTACGGTTTTATCCTCTAATAAATCGACGATTGATTTTACAGTATCGTTCGTTAATTCAGACTTAGCATGTTGCACTAATTGTACCGTGTCTTGTAAGTTACCATTCACCACTAGCTTAACTGGTGCCTCGGCGCAACCTAAGACAAATCCATTCCCATAATACCCTAGTGGTAATTCTGGTTTTACCGTCTTCCTAATGTTAACGGAAAATAGTAGTTTCACGTTAACGGAAGACGGTAAATCCAAGGATTTTACCCAACACCGCCACGTGTGAGAAGCGAGGACTTCAAAGCTAGTGGATTTTACCGAGGGAGAACATTGTCTTTTCAAGTGTAGAATTTGGGACTGTGAAAAGGTAATAGAAGCAGGGGTAACAGGTTGTGATTGTAAATATTGGTGAAGGTTGAGGTCAAATTGGGGATTAGGATCATCAAGGGGTATTTGCGTAAATGCGGGATGTATAGAGGTTATTTGTGTCGGGTCACGGGGTTTAAACACGTGGCGAGAGTGGAACGGGCTGATTGGTAAACTAATTGTGGGGTCCATGGTATAGTGGGCCCAAGCATGTAAAAATTGAGCGGTCCCGATGCCGTCACATAAGCAGTGATTGATTGCGGTGCAGAGGATCATGCCCCCGCAACGGAGATTAGTTACCTGTAATGGGAAACAAATGTGGTTACGAAGGGGTATTTTTGTCATTTAACATAAAAATATTAATCTAAAAGAAAAAAACCCAAATAAAATAAAGTGAAAGGAACAAAAGGGAGAAAGCCATTGAAAGAGGGAGTAGGGTCATGACTTTAAGTCATTTTCCATGGTGCATTCAAAGAATTATTCATTAAAATATAATTTTTTGATATAATTTAAATTTATAATACAATATGATTTTTCGATAATATAAACATCGTGTGTTCCCTCTTTGCTTCTACTAGCAATGCTACTCCAAATACAAAGGTATTATATCGCTACTTCACATATGAACCCTAACATGAATCTATTCTTATATATATCTAGCTAATCATCTTTGATATGTACGGTTTTATTATGAATTCGATAAAATATAATAGCTTTGATTCAAATTTTATATGTATTGAGATTTGATTTATTCAGATTTTTTTAGGATAGAGAACATATAAATTTAAAATTCCACTTTCCCCTCTGAGTTGTCTTCACATGTACATGTTCGTCATTCGATATACTTAGAAATATTAATTTAGGTACACTTGTTAAAGTGAGCATAAAAATATATTAGTAATTTAAGCGCATAATGGGGTATATGTTTCACTATTCTTCCTAGTTAATACTATTTGAATATACAAAGAACTTGACCAAAGTTAATTAGGTTACTAATCAAATCAAATTAAAGCATGTGTAAACCCTTTATATTAGTGTTAATGGGTAAGATCAGAAGAAAATGTGAGATGATGGTGAAAAGGGAACCATACATGTTGTCTTGGGAACATCACACACAAGAAAGTCCTATTGAAATACAAATTTAATCTTTAGCCATAATATTTACCTTAGATTTTCAAATATTTGAGAGGATATTATCAATCAATAGCACATATTCTTAATGTTACATCTTTAAGTAATGTTCACTTGTTGTAATTAAAAATGTGAAAACTCTATAACTATCTAAGTTGAACCATGTAATTATATCAAGATATTTAAAAAACTAAACGAATTTTTTTTTACTAACTTATTTACATAGACAAAGTGTAAAAACACAGAGTAGAATCACGCAAGCATGTTGCTAGTGTGCTTCATGCTCATAAAGAAAGAAAGAAGAGCGACAATATGTTAAAAATATTTGTACTATATGTGTTTTTTAATGTATAAACATTAAATTTCATTTTTTTGTTAGGTGATATGATGATCAACGTATAGAAGTTAAACTCAGATGAAAAATAAGAGTGTAATTTAGAAACTAACCTGCACAACTAGAGGAGGAATATCCAAGAAACTTTGAGCTTCATCTTTATACAATAATTTTCTCCAAGATTTATCAGGTTTATTAGAAACAACAAGAAGTTCATCAGCACTTAAATCCAAAAATGCTTCAGCAAAAATAGCACCTTTTCCATTACAATCCACTTGAAGTTTATGATTATTTTCTGGACATTTTAATAATCTCCCTGCTAAAGGATAATAATCCACTAAAACTCTTGATAGTGAATATTTAAGTTTTTCCAAATTTATGGACTTAGTAAAAAGATAAAGATACTTAATTGAAAATCTAAGGAATATTTGATCATCAAGATTTGATAAATAAAGGGTGTGATTTGGTGTTGGACTAATTGGACTTATGAAAATAGGCTCTTTTGAATAAACACAATCTGGTAGATCTGTTGAGCCTAACATGTTTTTTTAAAAGTAATGGAGAGACTTTTAATTGGAATGACTAAGGTTTTTGGAGAAGAAGTAAAGGATATATAGAGCTTTTATAAAATGGAACTATAGTTAATGATCTAAGGTTGGATATGGTTGTTGGGGTTTTGGGGGGTTTGGTTTGCGAGAAGAAAAAAAGATATTACATCTGACACGAGATGATAGAAAAGGGGAAGAGATGATAGAGAGGGGGAAGAAAAAAGGATGTCATATCTGACACGAAATAATAGAAAGGAAGAAAAAAGGATGTTATATCTAGCACGAGATAATAAAAAAGGGGAGTACTATACGAGAGATTCCTCCCCCAAAGAGTAAGACTACAACATTAAAAATAAAAAAAATGAAGCTCTCATTAGTCTTGCTATATGAGTTAACCCTTTTGAAATATTTTACTATTGTTTGCATACTTTATGGAAGTTACATGTGCTTCCCATTTTCCCCCCACCACACCTTTTCCATTTTCATCACATAAGGTAAAAAAAGATTTAACTTATATACCATGTTTTTCATGATTGTCCCTCTTTTGAGATAGTTATTTGGTAAAGTTTTTATTTTTATCGTAACTTATGGATCTTTTTAGATTATAGTTTAAATATATATTTTTATTTGCAAGCGTCTACTACAAGAAGATGTTAGTTTAATATTTTATCTGTAAGGTTGAGCAAATATTAAACTCAAATTTAACGTTATCACGATGGGTGATCGAAAAGGCTATATTTGTATTTTTTTTAAAAATAAAGTCTAAACGGTGACCTAAAAATAGAGATTTTCGTAGTGAGCCATGTCAAATGTAGAATATATTTAAACTCAACATAATCCACTAAGAAGTAGGTACTTGTAAATTCAAATTATACCAACTTAGAATATTGCACGTAATAATTAAATATAAAAATGTGTGGTTATATATTCCTTATTGTTATGTACATGATTAATGAGTCATATATATTTATCCATAGTTGAATTATGTAATGAGTAAGCAATCTAGGTTCTACATATATGATGGCTAGCTAGTGACTTTGCTGATGGAGTGCAAATCTAATGTGTAAACCACAAGTATACTTTAATCAGAAAAAATAAAATTATCTAACATGCCATTAGTCACTACTACCATCGAAAAGATTGTGGGGTGATAAGTACATTTTTATTTTAATTAAAGATTTTGAATTCGAATTCTGAATGTAAAATTATTTTTGATAGGAAACTTATCCTAAATAAAAATTCTCGATATAAATTCAGATTAGTTAAACTCCAACACGATTAATACCACACACCGAGTAGAAAACGAACCCACAAACACATTTTCACGATGAGTTCATGTTGTGTTCGATTAATTATTTATTAGGCCTGCCCCTTTCGGTCCTTTATTTCCTCGTTATTTTTGTCAAGGAGTTTAAATAAAGTTTCTTTTTATTTTTTAAATTATATGAAGTGGCAAAAGGAATTTTATCCTAGTTCAATAGTCAATATTATCTGTTGGCTAAGCTTACAAAAATTTAT
This sequence comes from Solanum etuberosum, assembly GCA_029582245.1. Classification (NCBI taxonomy): domain Eukaryota; kingdom Viridiplantae; phylum Streptophyta; class Magnoliopsida; order Solanales; family Solanaceae; genus Solanum; species Solanum etuberosum. The sequence goes on along the minus strand of JAJONR010002547.1, from coordinate 29,973 downwards.
TTAATCTCTCCCTCGATCGAAAAAGTTTTCCCACTACAAATTTTTTTAATTGTTTTTGCAGCAAAAACATATTCATAATTTAAATTTTATGAGTTCAGAATTTTAAAAGAGTGCGCACAATTTTTTTCTGTAAAATTATGTTATTGTCTTGGTGGCCAGGGTATCATTGTTATTTTAATGTCCATTTTGAAAAATAGAGACGTGACAAGTTAATTCCAAATAAGAACAAAGAAGAAAATCTCCTGAGGGCAAACATAGGCACAAATCTTTAATAATATTGATCTCACTTGATTTGATATTTAATTTCTGTTTCATTCAGAAAAAAAAGTTATATGTTTTTTTTTTGTGGTATAAGATGCAAGAAGGAACAAGAAATTATATGAAAAGACATTAAGTATAATTTCAATATGTTTGACATAATACCAAAGTAGTGCATTCATGAAAGAAAAAAAAGAAATACTCCTTAATTATAAGATAATGTTCTTGACAAGAATAATTAATATCGAGATGTGATGCAGTGGATAAGATCACTTCTCCTTTAATCAGATTTCTTATATTCGAATCTTGTGAATGAAAAAATCCTTAGAAAAAGAAGAGTTTTCACACTATACTCAGCTCAACAAAGCTCACAACACAAAATAACTACATTCATCTTTTTATATATATTTTTACAAATTTTAGCTAGTATGCAATGTATAATCGGTATATAATTACTATATAATCAATGTCCAAAATAATTAAATTTATACATTATATATACACCAAGACCACAACAAATTATTACTGCTATTTAAACCGATTGACTAAAATGTTACTCACTATTAGAAATAACGGTTTCTTTCAGCACGAATTAATGAAAAATTTATGCTACAGTAAATAATCTTTCCACTCATTTTTCACCAAATCAGTTGAAAATGCATGGTGGAAAACAGATTGTTATTGAAATAAATGGGAAATTTTCTGATTTTTTCCTACAAAAATATTACTATTTTTTCTTTACTCACTGATTCAATCAAATTATCAGTGGGACTAGCATTGAACATAAACATTAGTAGCGATTTCTTCCGTCTTAATTTATGTGGCAACAATTTAACTTAGAACAAAAACAACTTTTAAAGATATATACTAAATTACTAGCGTCTTAGACATTTGTGAGGCTATAAATCATTTCATTAACAATAAAAGATGAATTTTAAAATTAAATTCTTTTCGGTAACAAAAAAATGATATATTTTTTTTGGAACGAATTAAAATATAAATGTGACACATAAATTGAGACATACAACGGAAAGTAAGATAATAGCAGCCACAAGGCCCACGAAAAAACAGAAAATGATGACAAATATGAGGTACTATTGAATATGCCAGTATATGAGCTCAAAAGAAATGGTCCAATTCTCCAACTGCTACTACTTTTTTCACAAGAAAAATAACCCTTCCAAAAAGATTTTTTTTTTTTTTACTTTAGAGGTAAAAATAATAATAGTAATAATAATAAAAAGAATAACCTCTTTTTTCTAAGTTCAAAGCTTGGGAATATTGGAATAAGATATGATTTTGACTAAACTTCCATTAGGAATTTGATATATTCTGAATTGGTTCACTCCTCTTTCTCCAAAATATTCTAAACTATAAAGAGAGGATCAATATGTCTCTTCAGCTATTTTAAAATTCAAACTATAGCTTAAAAAAATATCTAGCACCAAATCAATTAATATCCCTTTGTGATATACCAACAATATACAAATATTTTATGCTAATTCCTAGTCCTAGTGCTAAGTGCTAACTAGTACCAAAGTCCAAACTATATAACCCATCAATCCAAAGTTTAAGGCCCATATAATTGGGCTTTGGGTGAGGGATCAACTAGAACTCATTAGCCTGCCTAGGCCCATTTTAAAATTCAAATATCTGAACTTTGAATTTTAGTAATTTGTATCCTAATTATATAATGGTATATATATTACACTCTTGACATGATGTGATATTGTCTGTTTTGAGTCAAGTCCCACTGTTTTCATCCAAAAGACCTGACACCATTAAGAGTATCTAACACCTTATTAACAGTCTTTTTCTGATTTTACTTTTTGCTTTATATCGAGACTTAGTTTACGCACCCCGATACCGAGTCCGCTTATTTTATGAATAAATTTTCTATAGGGTGGTAACAATTGTGTTATTTTTGACAGGAGTGTGATACCTACTCCATGGCCAACTGAGGAAATCCAAATGATAAGACTTTATGAGTAAAGCCCATTTGTAAAATGACTAGTGGGCTTGCTTAACCAAACGCATATGAGCCCTGTTGACACTTGACAGGGCCTCAAAAGCCCAAAATAACTTTAAACAAATCCGACAAGAAGAGTGTCGGACCATTTCATTAGCTTCTGTTTGATCATAAATTTTGAAATTGAAACTTAAAATTTTGAGTTTTTTAAAATTGTATTTGGATGTGCATTTTTACTTGAATGTTTTTTGAGTGGAAGTCTAATCAAATTTCAGAGTCAAAACAAATAATTGAATATAAATTTTTAAAATCTGATCTTAAATCTATGATCAAAATGCTGGCTTAGGGTCATCATAACTGGGATGAGAAACATATTCGAGATAAAATTACTCATTTCTTTTTTATTCTTTTAAGTTAATATATGATTATGAAGATTAAAATGCTACTTTTGTTACAATGTTTATAAATATATAAAAGGTGAATCAACTATTTTTTCCAAACACCAAAAGGCTAAATAATATACTACCTTTCAAAATTCAGGGTTCTAAATAAAAATATATATCTTATTTTCTCTTATTTCCAACCTATTTGCCTGTTATTAAGGAAGACCTGTCTTTTTTTATTTCAACAAGTATATATAATAAAGTTCTTCAACTTTAAAAAAAATAAAAATAGAGCACTTCCACTCCATTCTAACAAAATTAATTCATTTCCAAACGGAGTTGGCCACTTACTTTTCACATGATTCACTTATAATTTATTTTTTATTAAGAAATAAATTTCAAATTTGTCACTTATCTTTTGAGGCATGTTTATAAAGTATCTCTTAAAAATACAAAAATGAAGCACTCATAGTCCCTAAAGTATGCAAATAATCACATCTTTTTTTTTTTTTTCTATAGAAATCAGACATTAAAATATACGACATTATTTTTATAATTTTTTAAAACTTGATTCATTTGGTATAATAACAATAATAATATGTCCCAGGTAATCTCATAAATGAGTTTTTATCTTTAGTTTTATGAGATAAAAAAAAAACTATTTACGACAGACCTTTGATTGAAATAAAACATAAATGACGCATCGAAAAATAGATAGAAAGCAAAATAGGAAAAAGAAAAAAAGAAGGCAAGAGAGTGCTAATAATTATAATTACTATAAAGTTAATGAAAGACATAACAATAATATGAAATTATATGCTATTTTAAAAGTATAGTTTACTTCATCACTCTGTGTGATCCACTTTCAGACAATTTACACTCTGATTCACGACAAGATAACGGATCAACAGTTAGTGTGTGTATGTGTGTGTGTGAGAGAGAAATAGAATATCCCAAAAATCTTTTTTGGTTGACACAGATATTTATAATATGTTATCATCATTTTATTTCTGAAATTTATGAAGAAAACAAAGAAATGTGAGCCTAATTAATCTGGATCTTTCCCGATCTGATTCTTGTTTAGGTATTCTCAGAACGAACCTGCTTTCTAGGTGACCTAATTAGGGTTTATTTTCAGCCACAGTACTGGTTTTGCTCGACCCGACTTGAATGTAAATGGGTTTTTCTTGAAAACCCATGTTTTATTTGTAAAGCTGAAGCTGAATTGAACAGGGATTTTCTAAAAAGTTTGGATTTTGATGAGATGGGGTTTTCTTGAAAAGGGGTTTTGTTTGTTTCTGAAGCTGAATTGGGTAGAAATTTTGTAAAAAGTTTGGATTTTGATGAGATGGGGTTGTTGAAGATGAGCTTTTTGCAGTGAAGAGTGAGTTTGGGTATAAGCAGAGTATAAATTTAAAGGTGAGTTTTTATTTTTATTTTTTATAGTTTCTTTGTTTCCATTTTTGTTTTGTGAGATCAGTGAAATTATGCATCATGGATTTTCAATTATTTGCTATATAAAGCTTTCTTTGTTCTTTTGAGTGTACTTTATTAAGTTTACTTGATATAGAGAATTTGATATGGTCAGCAACATTTACTTTCTTGTTTATCTTTATGTAGAAAGCTTCTATCTTTGTCATAATTGATCCACTTTGTTACAATAACATACCTTGGGGAAGGGGGAGTAGTGTGTGCAGACCTTACTCCTACCTTGGGAAGTAGAGAGAGAGGTTATTTCCGATAGACCCTCCGCTCAAATTGATCCAATTTGATTCAGCAGAAAACATAAGTACTTAAGAAAAATTGATTGTTGGAATTGGAAATTATTCCTTGAGTTAATGGAAGTGGTGAAGTGTGACATTAATCAATAAGGTGTCTTTGAGGAAAGAACTTTTAATGATCTTGCTGGTATTGAATTGATTGAACTACTTTATCTACAAGCTAAAGTTGTTAAAGAGGAGACAATTTTATTTATTTAGGTCTGCAATAGGTTGTGCTCTGCTGTGAGGGAAATCTATTAGTCGGGAATGATTTTAAGGATTGTTATTTGCAAACTGTTTATTCAAGTTCAAACACAATTGCTCATTTGGATAAGCATTTAGATGATGTGCAGTGCTTAGGCGCATTTCAAACTATTGTGAGCAAAGTCGGGCTTGTGAAGCATGGTAGGCTTCAGAATTAGGGAGGTTGCCGTGCAAAGTTTTCAACCAACCAGTAAAATTTAGTTCGTTTGAGTTTTTGGGTTGTTGATCTAGAACTTCAGTTTGCTCGCAAATTTTTGTTATCAGGTTGTATTTACATTATTTTTTTTCTTTTTGGTTTTGGAGTTTGTGATTAATATTTTTGTAACGGAATAATATATATCATGTGTTTCCTAAAAGATTATGCATTAAATAGTTTCCTAACTTATTATGGCATAATTTCAGGAATATGGCAACTCCAGTTGAGCCACCAAATGGGATAAGGTCCCCAGGGAAGCATTACTATTCTATGTGGCAATCCCTTTTTGAAATTGATACAAAATATGTACCTATTAAGCCTATTGGACGAGGGGCATATGGAATTGTTTGTTCATCTGTTAACAGGGAAACCAATGAGAAGGTTGCAATCAAGAAAATAAACAATGCTTTTGAGAATCGTGTTGATGCTCTGAGGACGTTGCGTGAACTAAAGCTCCTTCGCCACCTAAGACATGAAAATGTGATTGCTCTGAAAGATGTTATGATGCCAATCCACAGGCGAAGTTTCAAAGATGTTTATCTGGTATATGAACTGATGGATACAGATTTACATCAGATAGTCAAATCCTCTCAAACACTCACGAATGATCATTGCCAGTATTTCCTATTCCAGGTACTTCCGATGGAGAGCGCTATCTATGCTCACAAACAACTGTATGATAGTTAGCAGCTTCATTATGCAGTTGTCTCTTTAGTTTTTTAAAAAAAAAACTAAATTTGACTACTCTCTCTTTCTCTTAAACATAAATTCCTGTTCTGACCTCTATGCTTGAAGGGAATATTCTTTCATCGATCATCAACGTGATTGTCTTCATCCTACAATTCTAGTGAGGTATACCATAATGAGGGGACAATTCATAGACCTTGACTTTTGTGTTCTGACTTGGACAATAGTGATACGTTTTACGCTTCAGTCATCCAAGGAAGGTGGTAGTTTTAGGAGTATAGTAATATGGGTACTGATGTGCACCCAAGGGTGTGGCCTAGTGGTCAATGAAGTGGGAGGAGAACCATGAGGTCTTAGGTTCAAATCTAAGCAGAGACAAAAACACTAGGTGATTTTTTCAGGTGCTAGTGGGAGGTAGCAAGTATCCCGTGGAATTAATAATTGTTACTGATGTGAGCCAAAATCTACTCAATGGATGCTATTTGGCTGCCTCCTGATCTTCTTTCCTTTGTTTATCTTTTATGATCTTCTGTACTTAATAGCTCTACCATCAAATCAGTTGCATAAATTACCAAGTGGCCTTTAAGATTAGTAGAAGAGAGCGACACCATCTTTTCTGTTTTTATGTGAATATTGTGCATTTTTATGTTCTAAATCATTTGGTCAGTGAATGTTGTCCATGTAGATGAAAATCATGGAGGTGCTATCTTCTCTGCTTGGAAATCCAATGTCAATATCATAGTAAATTAGTGATGCGCATTTTGTCTTAAATGAAATTTTGATTCTATGAAGGCTGTCTACTGAAGAGGGGGAAAGATAACTTCCATCCATTGCTAGTAAGGTGTATTTTTTGTTAGATTGTGGTCATCATCCTAGTTTTTTAGTTGTTTTCAACATCTGTAAATATGCATCTATCTTGTTTTCAAGTAAGCTGGGTGTTGTCTAGGTCCATGAATAGGCATCTATGTACATTACATGATCTTTGTGCTCCTTACCAAAATTATTTAAAAAATTACTTGATTTGCTGTTTCAATGTCCATCTTCAAGCACAATGGAAGCTCAAGATTTACATAGCATCTATGTATTTACGAAGTATGCGCATTTCCAACTGTTTTCAATCAACAGTGGAGCCGCTGTGAAAAATGATTTTCTGTATTATTCTCCTTCCTGTTTACTATATATTTATGAAACTTTGTCAAGTGATAAAGTGAAAAATATCGAAATAACACAAAGTAGGCTAACTTCCTCAATTGATTCAACCATAGAATGATATATAGCAAGAAATACCAGCTGAAGGGGGATAAAGCTTGAACAAAAATGAAGTATGACCCATGAATCATTATTCTACCATACCTTTTTTGACTTCGTCCTTTCAATATTCAGAACGACAAATTGAAACACTTGATAGTTGATACCATGCTTTATATTCACCATGACCTTCATAATACAGGCTTATAACAGCGACAGTAAAAATTAGCCATGGAGAGTACCTTTTTTTGCAGATTATGAACCAATCTGATTAAACTTATGCATAGAACATGGTTCTCAAGTTTAATCTTGATATTGCATGAGCAGGCTTTATAACTTTTTTCTTGGAAGGTTTTGCATTATTACTGAAATTTAAGCAGATATCTGCAATTACTGCCAGAGATAATGCTTTATACAGGTTCCGGTCTCATTTAATCTCTACTTTGGTGGAATAGGCAATATCAAATCATCCTTTGATAGGAAGTAGTCGGAAGCGGAATCATGTTTCTGATCACACATACATATATAGCTGCTGTGAGTTATGAGTCTACTTCAGTACATAAAGTTGGTTGTAGTTGCTAAACTTGCACTTCTCGTCTCTTTTTAAAAAATAATAATGTGACAAGAACTAGCTATTTGCCCAGATGAGTTAGGTTGACTATGTCATATTATTGTTAGATAAATCAAAAATCATTCTGGATTGAACCCTTGCCATTTGGATGATATTGTTTTGAGAACTGGTGCTGAACCTGGATGCTATGGTTCGTTATGTCGCTAAAGAATATTTTTAATAATATAAAATGATATCCTATAGTATGCACTAAATTGTCTTCGTCATATGAGAACTTCTCAATATCTTTGTTGAATTTGATAAATGGCTGCATTGAGACACTACTTATATCAACATAAGCCTTGATATGAAACTGGTGTTTGTGTATCAGATTATTACTATCTGGTAAGGTCCCTCCAATAGGAGACTATGACATGTTTTCTGCTCTCTACAAGCCCATCAAACTCTTCGATACTTACGTTCTACTCCTTTCTACCCCTTGCATGTCATCCTTTCCTTCCTCAAAATACATACTCTCTCCAGCGGATAGCAAGCTAAGTATTATGGAACAATCTGCACTTTGAATTAGGGCTGCGTATCGGTCGGTTCGGTTCGGTTTTGAAGTTTATCGGTTTGCCTTATTGGTTATCGGTTTGTAGAGATGCTAAACCGTTATAGAACCATTAAGATATTGGCTTATCGGTTATTGGTTTATTGGTTATTGATCGTTATCGGTTCGGTTATCGGTAAAAAAAAAACATTTAAAATCACTTAAAAACAAGGTGACAAACCAAATGAACCATGCACATGAGTTCACAAGTTACATCTTGCTCAAAAGCAAACACTTTTACATTGTAGAATAACCAAGAGTTTGAGACAACCAGAAATATAAGTAGGAAACCAAACTATAAGTCAAGGACTTTATATACAAAATGGTATAAATATAATTATTTAATTTACTAGTAACCCGTTAAGAAAAAACTTCAAACCGTTACGAACTGATAACCCAATAACAAAAAAATTCAAAACCGTTATCAAAACCGCTAAACCAATAATCCATTATTGATAAACCGATACCTTTTTTTCGGTTCGGTTTTGAACAGCCCTACTTTGAATCTTGATGTTAGGTTCACTAGAAGAAGTATATTTTATTTTTTGATGAAGTCTCGAAGTTGTATATTTGGAAATCACTTTTTCCATTCTTATGTAAACCAATCCATTGTACAACTTAATTCTTATAGAAGTATCTTGATGCACATTTTGTTTTGGGAATTTAGTTTTCTTTCTCATTGTATATGCCTGGAAGATTATTTCACTTGTTGTGGTCTTGTGGATGATAAAAAAAAATAAAGGAAAATTTGAATCTACATCTTATCTGAAGTGTTATGCATCTTGCAGCATCTTTTTTCAATACCAGAAAGAATTAGTTCCTTAGTAACATGTCACTGGTGAAGAACATCGTGGAACTATGAACATATATGCAGACATACCTTTTCCTTTTCTTGCTTTGGGTTAAAATATGTGTGAAATCTGTGTGACAGCGTGAACTTACTACTTGAAACAATTCAGCCTATAGTATCTCTCTGTTTTTTCGGTAATCCTAATATTTCCATTTTCTTTCTAAATGAAATGAAATTATGATGTTTGGCCATCAATTTAAGAATTTGTAAAGTTGTTATCTTGATGAGCTCTTCTTTTCAGCTTGTGCTAGTTTTTCAGATGCTCATCCAGGTCCAAAATTAAGCCACCACTTAAAAATCGGCATATTATCCGTGTTTCCCTGTTTCCCTGTTTCTCTCTTCAAGACAAGACTGTGCTGAAATGTTGTGCAGCTTCACTTTAGGAGTTTCTACCTGCTTCACACCTTCAAGAAGTCAAGACAGGTCCTTATGTTGCTTGGACTCTTCAATAATGCTGCCCCAACCGTGTCAGATCCTCCAAAAATGCATTACTTTGGAGGATCCGACATGCACCTGTTGGCATTTTTGAAGAGTCCAAGCAACATACTCCTACATTGATCATGATTTCCTTGTTGGCTGATCCATCAACTCGTGCAATTTTGTCTAATTCATTTTCCAGAATGCTGCCTTTGCCCCTTTCCAGAATCCACCATTAACAAGCTTGGGACCTCGGTTTAGTTTGTTATGGTTTTTCCATGTCTAATTTGGTTTCTGTTTATAAAATTCAATTTTGCTAGTTAGCCAGAAGTGTGACACATCTTTATGAGAAATGGCTTTACCCTTCACATTTTGCCCCCGCGCCTAAACATGCCATGTAATGGACATCGTTATCTGATGGCGATTTCTAGACTAAGGATGCTTTCCTTTTTCTTTTTCCTATTAGTTTTCTATCTTCTTTCTGTGTGGATAAACTGGAGAAAAATCCCATAAAGGAGGAATCCTCAAGCTGCAACATCTAAGAACTGGAAAAAAGAGCTTAAATGATTGTAAAACTAAACAGGAATGAGATATCTAATTTGCATGTATACTGCTCAAATTTACTGATTTAACTGTTTTCACTGCTGAAGCCAATGTGATTTGTGTGCAGTTGCTTCGAGGTCTGAAGTATCTCCATTCTGCAAATATTCTTCATCGCGACTTGAAGCCCGGGAACCTGCTTATCAATGCCAACTGTGATCTGAAAATATGCGATTTCGGGCTTGCACGTACAAGCAGTGGCAAGGACCAGTTTATGACTGAATATGTTGTTACACGCTGGTACAGGGCCCCGGAACTTCTCCTCTGCTGTGATAACTATGGAACATCTATTGATGCATGGTCTGTTGGTTGCATTTTCGCGGAGCTGTTGGGGAGGAAACCTGTCTTTCCAGGTACCGAATGCCTTAACCAACTGAAATTGATTATCAACATCCTTGGTAGTCAGAGGGAAGAAGATTTAGAATTTATCGACAATCCAAAGGCGAGGAAGTACATCAAATCACTTCCATACTCTCCTGGAACACCATTTTCCCGCCTCTATCCCCAAGCTCATCCATTGGCGATTGATCTCCTGCAGAGGATGCTTGTGTTTGACCCTTCCAAAAGAATTAGTGTTATGGAAGCACTTCAACACCCATACATGTCTCCTTTGTATGATCCGAACACTGATCCCCCAGCGCAGGTTCCTATCAATCTTGACATAGACGAGGACTTGGGAGAAGAGACGATAAGGGATATGATGTGGACGGAAATACTTCATTACCATCCTGAAGCTGCCACAGCTGCTATGGAAGAAGTTATGTGAGCTTATGTTAGAGCTTTTTGTAACTTATATTTTCCCCTGCTTTCAATAAATATCGAGTCTTGATTCATCGACAGTTTGAGCTGCGATGCATAAACAGAACTGCTCAATTCCATAAGCTTGAACTTTTTGAGCATGTACTTCTTAATCTGTATATAGGTGTGTGGTTTTGTACGTCTAATTAAGGACCTTTACACTTGATGAATGTACTGACAGTTTAATTGTTGTACCACTGCTTGTGATGTCTATCGGAAACTGTATCTCTACCGTTACATATTAGTGGTAAGGCTACATACAAACCACCCTCCCCAGATTCTATTCGTATTACACTAGATATGTTATTGTTGTTATTGTTACCGACTGCTTATGATGATTGTTGATGTTTCCTTTAGTTCATATCTAGTTGTAACAATCTAAGATAAGGACTATGCAATATGCTATATGAAGCCACTACGCATCTTGAAAAAGAAATTAAAATTAAAAAGTCGTATGATAGGTGGTAACCATCTTGTAACGGTATGTGGTTAATCAACATACTCCGATCATTGGGTATCTTTGATCGGAGTATTTAGCCTAGATGCATACTGTATTCCATGTCTCATGCTACTCGAGACAGAAAATAAGATATGTAATCTGCTACTATGGTCTTGATATTGTTAAATATTTTTACATTTAACTTATACAACTAAATTCCATTTTCCTTTTCAAATAATTGAAGACCAACCAAGTGTTTTACTTAATCATACATTATTAAGTCCAGAAACAAAGTACAATACTAAAAAAAAGAACTATATCCCAAATCTAAAGAAATGCTCCAAGTGATTGCTTCTTGGTCTTAGCCCCATGTTAAAATTAAGCAAAGGTCCATACCATGCCCACATGGAAATAAAGTGAAATTTTCCCCACACACACTCGGTGTGTGATATTCTAATTGGAGCTCGATAAATCTAGATTTGTGCTTTGTAGGGCCCATTTCTAAGTGTGACGCTCCCAATATGAATTTTTTAATTTTATTTTTAAAGCTCGAACTCGAGACTTCTGATTATGAGCAGAGAAATTCCAACCATTCTATCACAATCCATGTTGGTTAGTGTAGAATTATTGGGTCCATTTTGCATGATTAATTGAGTGAATTTGGGTTTTAATATTGTCTAATTAGCCCCACATGTTCCCCATCAAACCACACCTATAACATGTAGCTGAATAAAATTATCCTGATTTTGCGGTCTATATATTCACCAATTTTCGTTAACCTACTTTTGCCTCATCAGTCCATGTGCATATTAATACTTCACAAAAATTATTTTGTACTATTGTTTTACGTCTTTTGGAAGTGTGTTTTTTTTCTTTTTTTGGTTGGAGATCGATACTTATAATTTACAAAAGCACATTAATTCTGTTAAAAAAACTTTTAATTTTCAGTACTAAATTTGGTAGGTCTTTTTTTTTCTATTTCCTACCCTACGTCCAGAGTCCACTTTGAAATTCCGACTAAAATCGATAAGTCATCTAGCTGGGATTTATAAGTGAAAATTGGGTTGACATTGATGGAACTTATGTAATAATAATAAATCGAATGAAATTTTTAAGTAACTTTTGTTGACAAATTGAATTGACTGACCGTACAATCAACTTGTCTAGTTTGTCACGTGTATACACATGTTGCTAATTATTTTTCTAAATTTTCTACGTCCGTTCATTTTCTTTGAACACAAAACAACATTTTGACCTTTAATTCATCTTGAAAAATATCTCAATCTACATCATTATTAATTCTGAAATTTAGATTGTGAAACATGTGGAAATTTAAAAGTTAAATTACTCACTCGATCGTCTATTCAAACTCTTCTTAAAAACGTGTTTTAGAAGACCCTATTTTGATGGTTCTTTAAAATTCTTTCGATGACCTAAATTGAAGGAAAATATGATCGATTGTATATGAGCTTAGTTAGGTGTGGTGAAGGATAATCTGTCGAACACCTTAAGGGACAATTGACGTGACTTTAGACTTTAGTATTAGAATATTCCTAAATTGTAATGTTTGTGAGATTTTTCAAATATTCTCCATATAGTAGTAGGTGAAATAATGTATAGCTAGCAATGGTTGCTGTATATTAATTCATTGAATTCAGTCATATTAAGACATGTCCTTACTATAAAAAAAATCAATTTGTTCACGCACAATGACGGCTCCAGACAGACAAAAATATTAAAGTATATTATCAGAAACATAAAAGTAAAAAAGAAAGTCTAAATTTTGCTATTTGTTTTTATCTGATAGAATTAGGATCAAATTGATCAATTGATTGAGAGGGGAAGCTTCCTAGCTAAAAGTTTGAGTTAATAGGAAAGGCTTGTAAAAATTTCATCATTTGAGTCAAAGTTTAAAGTTATTACTATATGGATTGTGGAGAGAAGTATTGAAAACACTTCTGAACTTGATGCAAATTATTAGTTTTGTCTTCAAACTATTGACAGTCTTAAAAACACTCATCTACGCGAGTAACTAAACTTAGATACACTCCTGACACCCCCGATTTGCCACATGGCATAGCAAGTGATCTCAAACTCTTGTAATAACATGAAGCTCTTAATAAAAATTCGAGAGAAGTGTTGAAAACACCCCTAAACTTTGCGAGAATTTAGGAATATATTTTACTCATGTTGTAAGATTGGGGGTGTATTTAAGTTCAGTTATTCAAGTAAGAAAATATTTTTAAGGCTATTAATAATTCGAAGATGAAACTAATATTTTATGCTGAGTTTAAAAATGTTTTTAATAATTCTTATGTCATCAGGTTAAAATGATATATAACAACGTATTAATCTTTGTAACCAGCTTAATATGTGATGGCTTGAAATATAGAGTAATAATTGTCATAAGGTATGAAAATTAAATTAATAATATAAATATTTTATATTGTCGAAGTATATAACTTGAATTTTTATTTTTTTATTTTCATAATTAGACAAGTGACTACAGTATTAAAGTTGAAAAAATGGTTTATGTGGATTCTTTGTCAGCTTCTAGTTTGGAGGCTTCTTTGATATCATAACTCGTGCTTCCATTTTGCACTATTAAAAATATAAAATAGAGTAATTAACTCTGTTTAAGCTATGAAAATCAGATTAATTTTTAATCACTTTATGTTTAGTGGGCTACTGTCTTTTTCTTGAATATGACAGAAAAAACGTAATGGGGAATGAACCTAGTCCTTAGTCAATAGACGGATTATTATCGATCGTATTTCTCTTTTAAGCATGATATTTTGTTTTAAGATGTCATTTTTTTAATTAAACATTTACTCTATTAAGATATTTATAGTCTTCAAAAATAATTGCTACTAACTATTGAAAAGAAAATCTATCATGTTTCGAACTTCTAAAATAACAAATAACTTGAGATATTATTTTAAAAATTACGATAAATAATTTGAGACGAAAGAGTTATTTATGAATTAAACATACATATATAGTCGATGTTTATCTCATTTTCATGGGTCGTACAATATTGACGAAATTTCTGAAAAATTAAAAGGGGTTTATATTGGCAGTCATTATTTAGTAGTCAACATTTGTTTTTCTTTGTAAAAGCAAAATTATTTTATCTGAGAATAACGTAACTGAAAGATATATATAATATTAATTTGGACTTTGAAATAGCAGCTAGAACGAGCTCTCTTCATTATTATATGTGCAAATTATCCATTACTTTAAGTAAGTGGAGCTAATGCATAAATTCTTTTTTATAATTAATGGACTCTTATAACCATTTGATATATGCTTAATTGAGGGTTTTTAAGTATATATTAATGTGATGAAATTGTTGTTGCATAAAAAATTCATAATCAGGTCACTTGTAATTTTTTATGATCGTAGAGTTTGAATTAGCACCTCAACTAATTCTACGAGATACCCCACCTTCCACTAGCAATAAGTACTGAGATAATACCGTCCAACAAAGATAGGAAAGATAAAAAGAATCACCTGATATTTTTCATCTCCATTGGAGATTTACCGCGATACCTCATAGCCCTCAACCACTTTATTCTTTACTAGATTACATCTTGGTCCCTAGGTGCATCAAGACACTTATAATATAATTACATATACATGCCATGATATGCATATTCGATAATTAGACAATTAAAACGATAACTAATCTGGTATAATAGATTAAATATTCAAATTATATGCATCGATTAATAAATTAATCTTTTATATTATCAATATTTACATCGTATTATTCCAAATTCAGAAATATAAATTAAAATAGGAAAAAAGCAGAAGACGTAAACGATCGATTTATCTTGACAGATGACAATGTGCTAACAGTAACTCAACAAGTACAAAAGCTAGCTCCTAACAGTCATGAAGTACTTTTAGGTACATAAAAAAGTAAAATAAAATAATTTTTTATATATATATATATATATATATATATATATAATAAAATAAAAGGAGGAAGATTCCTTCTTAATTAAGATAATTACATGATTGGTTAAAATATCTTCAACGTTGTGATGGCTACTCCACTTGTTTCTTCTGTTTTGTAATTTACATATTTTTTTGGTTAACAACAGCATGTTTTCCATTAATTCACGGGCTCAGCACTTATATACTATAAATAATTAATATAAATATATACATATACCAATCAGGATTGTGGTGTAGTAATAAGATTACATTTTAACCAGATGTCTCAAATTCCAATCTGAATAATCCCAAGTGAATCATTTAGCGCAATCCAAATTAAAAACTATAAATGAAAACTTAGCCTTCTCACTTAATTTTTTTTGCGTTTCATGATCAGAAATATTCTTCTAATTTGTCTGTAATCAAGTGAAGAACTAGATGTAAGAAACGAGAATTCTCTAAAATTCAATAATTTCAATTCAAAGTTGATATGTTTGTTGAAAAATTCATTGAATTGAATAGATACTTATAACAAATTTCAGAATTTCATATATAACTTCAAATACTGAATTCTCCCATATCGAATTAAGTTCTTAATTAGAAAAATAAATATTAATAAGTTTGCTAGTTTTTATGTTACCTTTTTTTTAAAATATTTTTATGATGCATACGTAATGCCTTACGTGAGTCTCAACTCTCAAACATATATAGACCTAATTGCCATATATATAGTTTATATTAAATTTGGAATGTGTGAAGTGTTTTTACGTTGTTACCTTATTTAGTTTTGTATTCTGGCAAATATTTATTTCATTATTATTAGAGATAAGTGTCAAAAACACACTTAAACTATTCATTTTTTTAAGTTTCATACCTAAACTATTGAGAGTGTGAGTTTCATATCTAAACTATCACTTTTTAGTTTGAGAAACATACCTCAGTGGTGTATGTAATATACTCTCTCTTTTATTTGAAAAAACCTTGACACGTGGCATTCCACATGGATAAAATATTCCACCTTGAAAAAATTAAATAATAAACTATTAATATTAATTAAAAATTAAAGATTAAAGTATTACCATCCATAAAAAAAATATGTTTTTTAAAAATAAAATTTAAATTATTTTTCTTACCCCAGTCCCCCACCTCCTCCCCGTACCCCCTCCCCCCCCCCCCACCCGACAATCCCCCATCCTTTTTTTAAAAAAAATCTTTTATAAAATCTTTTTAAAAAATTCATACTTCACCCTCCCCTCCTCCCAAAAAAAAAACCACCCACTCATCCCCCCTCAAAAATATTTGATATTATTTTATTTTTAAAAAAATAAATTTTAGCCCATCCTATTTAACCCTCCGCTCCTAATTTTTATTTTTTTATATTTTTCTCATTTTGTGTTAGATATGTACGTACATATTTTTTAGAAAAAAATTTTCTACTTGTGTACCGAATATAACATAAATAAGTAAAAAAATTGAAAGCGGAGGGTTAGGTGGGGTGGTAGAATTTTTTATTTTTTTTAAATAAAATAATATCTCAATTAGTATTTGAGGGGGAGGCGGGGGGGGGGGTGAAGTAAAAAATTAATTTTTTTTATAAAAGAAATTTAAACAAAAAAAAAACTTAAAAAAATGGCCAGGGCCCGGGGGAGTGGGGGGTGGGTGGCGGTGAGAGGAAGTGATGGAGTAGGGTAAGAAAAATATTTTACATTTTATTTTATAAAAAAAATATTATTATTTTGGGATAATAATTTTTTAATTTTTAATTTTAACTAATACTAATAATTTATTTAATTTTTGTCAAGGTTGAATGTTTTATCCATGTGGGGTGTGATGTGATATTTTTTTAAAATAAAAGAGAGTGTATTACACACACCATGATGAGAGTGATATAAAAGAGAGATTTGTGTTTCTCAAACTAAAAAGTGATAGTTTAGGTATAAAACTCACACTCTCAACAGTTTAGATATGAAATTCAAAAAAAGGATATAGTTTAGGTGTTTTTTTTTAAACTTATCTCTTAATATTAATATAATGTTTGATTAAACTGATCTATATTTGATTAATTAAAATTGTAAATAGAAGGATCAGTTTTCGTTATAGGAATCATTCAGGAGAAAGAAAAAAACTACTGTAACATACATTCTTGTTTCTTTATATCACTTGATCAAACTTAATTTACATAATTTGATCTAATTACTGGATACAGATAAATATTTATCATCACTAATATTTCATACCATCCAAAACAACAATAAAGAATATAATGTATGCAGACTTTATTACTATCTCGTAGAGATTGAGATACTGTTTTCGAAAAAAACAAAAAGAAGTGACACAATTTCACTATTGACGAGTATGCAAAAACAAGGGAAAAAGACATAAAGTTAATAACTTAGATGCTTCAAGTTGCAGAGAAGAAGCAAAACCAAAAATGATGTAATAATAATAATAATAGATAGATAATGAGAAGAAAGTGAAAGTTTATAAAAGTTATGATATATCTTTTCAGGACCCCCCTATTTACGAAATAGTGCTTTTTAGGCCCATGTGAAATCTCTTCATAATCCGTATAAGTACCGCATTTATACTAATGTTACTGTTGGGGGGTCCATTTGCAAAAAAAGTACACTTGAAAGCCAACATTTCTCTCTTTTATTATCTTTTCAGGTAGGTCCTTTATGACCCCACAAACCGACCATTTTGTACTTGCTCTACAAAAAGCAATTACTACACCCCCACACCACCCAGTGTTTTTTAAATTTTGTTGAAAGAAGAAATTAATTATTAATATATACAAATCAAACTCAATAAATAACTTATGCTTTCATATTGTCACCCTCCCCCCACCCACGCATCTTTGAGTAGGATTCGTGGGCGTTTAATCATGTTTCATTATAAAAATTTCAAAAAAAATAGTTATTTTTTGTTGTGAAATTTGAAAATTGGAGTTATGTTTTCTCGTGAATACAAATTGTAATTTCCCCCCCCCCAACTTTTTGTGAATAATTTGAAGCGCAAAATTAAAATCATAGGTATCTAGGCTTTTTAGTGTTTCGATTTCATATTCTTCTTTAACTTTTAATATGAATTTTGATGCCAAATAAATCGTTGTTAAGTTTCTTTTCTAATTTGTGCAATTTTTTTGTTTTTACAAAGTTATTCAAGTCATGTGTAAAATGAAATGTTTGCCTACATTTGCTTGTCTTAATTAGCTATATGTTTGTACTCCCACTATATAATTACTTTTTCCATTTTTGTCCATATTAATTAAGTGCTTTATCATCACTTAATCCCCAATAAAACAAGGACTTGTATATAAATTAAAGAGGTTCATTTTCTAATTTCTACCTAATATGATTGTTATTAGTCACTCAAAAAAAATTCATCAACTTTTAAACAACAACAACAACATATTGTGGGAAATTTCACAAGTAACATCTGGAGATGGTAAAATGTAAACAAATTTTACCACTACTTCATAAAGATAGAAATCTTATTTTCAAAGGATCCTCGGACCTCAATTGAAATACAACAAATTCATATATAAAAAAGAAAGAAATAATGGAGATCTCGTAAATATAAAAAAAATTTATCACTAATATATTTGAGGTCGTAATTTAAACTTGAAAATATAATAATGACAAAGAAAGACCAACTGTCTTAGAAAACGAAATACAATCATGAGACATATTATCAATACTTCCAAAATTAAGAGGGAAAATTGAAAAATAAAAGAAAAATGTTGAAGGGCAAAATAGGAATTCACAACGAACATTTATAGCCAACCACAAACTTTTAAGTCATAGTATCACTAGCATTAAAAGCAATAAAATTTCAATCAAGACTTAGGGCTAAGGGCAAAATGGAGGTCCCCTACCCCCAAACAAAAAGACACATTTTAATTTGAAAAGTTATACTAATATATTTTCTCCGTTTAATTTAAGATCACACGATTCAAACACTATAAACAAAATTATTAATTTCTAGTAGATGCTCCATCGAAATATGGCTCGTTGATAAAGATTTTATCGATTATGGACGAATCAAATTCTAATGTATTCGGTTCAGAATTAACAATTTTATGAAAGTAACATTTTATTTCTTTAATTTTATATAAACTTCATGAATCGTGTCTAGTTAAATTAGGACAGTTAAATTAAAACGAAAGGAATATTAATCATCAACAACTAATATAACGTGACTTCTCATCATAAACAGGACCTTTCACCAACATAGCTAAATGGTGGGACTCTCTATTTTTATTTCATTGATCTTCATAAATCTTTAAATAGTTATGAATTGTCTCTAAAAGTACCCACTCATGGGGTTTCTTTTTTATTTTTATTTTTTATATTTATTGTATTTCCATTAATGTATTTGTTGAACTTTATAAATTCTTATCCTGATTATATTCTACAACTACAATTATGTTTTTTTTTTTCCGATATCAAATAATAGTGTGACCTTGATCCATTATTGTTTTCATTTGTATCCTTAAAAGATGGAGAGACGAAAATTAAAATCGAATAAATAAAAGAAAAAAAAAAGGTAAGGAAGAAATGCATGTTTATGATTTAAATTTGATCGATTAAATATTAAAAACCTTAATATTGAAATTATCGAAATTATGAATTTAGAAGATACAAATCCCTTGAACGAATGGATCTTTTTATATAGTTAACTCATAACTTTTATTCATTTTAAACTTTACATGTTCTTTAAAAAATGGAGTAAATAATTAATGTTGACGATAAAATTGAACAAGTAAACTTAAACCGACGTAGTATTAAGGACACAAATCCCACTGATTTACCTTTTAACACTTGATACATGTAAATAAAATATTATAATTGCAGGAATCCAACACACGACGGTCTAAACTCTAAAAGCATATTGTATTAAGTTAATTACATATTAAAATAACTTGATTCTCTCAGTTGCATTGTTATGGCACTATAAGGTTTTTGAAATAATTAAACAAATAGGGTGTATTATTTTATTCTCTGGTTGTCCTCGTCAAACTGTATTAACGACTAATATACAATTAATTAAGTTGTTTGTTAACGACTGAAAATTTCAATCAATACTTAGCTTAACTGTCACTTTGCTAACACAAGGGTACGTTAAAACTTAATTAATAAGATTAATTTCGAATAAATATTTTGTTAAGGGGAGGAGGTATCAAGTTAACACGGGCTAAATAAAATAAAACTGAGAGAGTATATATGAAACCAATTTAACATATTTAATTTCATGTTGAATTTTCTCGATCGTATATGTTTAGATTCATTTAAAGGCGTAAACCATTAATAGAAAAATGTACTTATTGCATTTAGTTCATATACTTATACTTCCCATATATAAAGGGAAGGTAGGTGTGATAAAATTAAACTCAACTCATTCAATTCGCTCAACTTATTTAAGATTGGACGAATTATTGATCCGCTCATTTATTAACTCTATTTATTTTAATTTCAACTCATTCTAAGCAACGGAATTTTTTTTCTTCTTTATGATAGTACCATCAAAGAAATGATTTTCTATAAATGCCTACCAATGTTTCTTTCACTAATATCTTCTAAATTAAATATTACTCTTATGTTCCAATTTACCAATATTTCCCTTTTAAAACCTTTAATTAACATTGAACGAATATTTATTATTTTATCACAATTTTTTGTCGGTATCCTCGTAACGTTCTAACCCATCAAAGTTAGTTAAAGTTTAAAAAAGTAAAAATGAAAAGGAGACGCGGGGTGTGGGGTGATGAAAACAAGGTAAAATAAAATTAAAATACGTCAGATTCTGCACTACTTTTACACTCATTGATTTCATAAATAGACAACACACACAGCTGGAGTTGTACACTTGTGTCTCATCTTTCATTTCCCTTCCTCCATCATCAAAATATGTGGTGCAGTGGTTGAAATTATTTTATTTTTAATTTTTAAATTATAAATTTGAATTTTAAATATGATTTTTTTTCGATGAAGAGCGTTTCCTCTTAAGTGAGGTTTGATATAATACAAATTTAAATTAATCAAATTTCAATACTCATCAAATTAAAACAAAAAAAACAAAAACTTTCATCTCCACCGTACAAATTTCAGAATAAAAAAAGGAAAAAATATACAATCAACTCTCTTGAAGATTCCTTCACTTTTTCCCCACCCACCCCCTATCCCTTTACCCCACCAACCCACTTGTTTATTATTTTCTTCTTGATTATTTTTTTCTCTTGATTACCTTTTTGTGCCTTTAAATTAACCCACAATCTCAAAGATAATTCCTTCCTCTTCCTCCTCTTCTTCTCCTTTTCCCATTTGCTTACTCTGTTTTTGAGTTTTTCTCCTCTTTTTTTTAGCCCTTTTGATTTCTGGGTTCTTAGTCTTTGTGGCTAAAATCCATTAAAGATCCAATCTTTTTTCACCAATTCTGCTCTTTTAACCTCTGATTTCTGGGTTTTTGCTGAAACCCATTATAGATCCAACCTTTTCTGTTCCTGAGTTTTTAATCTTTCTTGTTGAAACCCATTAAAGATCTAACCTTTTGTGTTCTGGGTTTTCAATCTTTGTGGCTGAAATCCATTAAAGATCCAATCTTTTCTGCTCTTTTTAAGCTCTGTTTTCTGGGTTTTTACTCTTTCTTGCTGAAACCTATTAAAGATCCAAACTTTGTTGTGAAAAATTAATGCTAAAATAGAAATATTTATTGATGTACCAGATTCATGTCTCCAGTTCTTAGTGAAATCCTTCGTTCTGGTTATATAATCAGTTCATCACTTCGACGCAGAACTCATCTTGTTCAATCTTTCTCTGTTTCTTTCCTTTACTGGTTTTATGTTTTCTCAGAATAATAATCTTCATCCATAGTTTTTCAAATTTTGCTAGCATACCATAAAACTTAAAATTAGTACTTTTTAAATTTTCTGTACATATAGATTAAAAAAAATGGCTACTTCTAGTGGGAATTCATCTCAGCTTCCGAACAACAATAATTCAGGTTCTGATGAAGTTTTAATGGTGGTTGATGAAAGGAAAAGAAAGAGAATGCAATCGAATCGCGAATCAGCAAGAAGATCAAGAATGAGAAAACAGAAACATTTGGATGATTTGATGTGTCAAGTTACACAATTGAAGAAGGAAAACAACAACATACTGAGCAGCATCAATATGACAACACAACAATATGGTAATGTTGAAGCAGAGAACTCTGTTTTAAGAGCACAAATGATGGAATTAAGTCAAAGGTTGCAATCTCTTAATGAAATCCTCACTTACATCAATAATTCAAACAATAATATTAATAATAATTATCAAGAGGATTTTCAGATTAATCCATGGAATTTGATGTATGTTAATCAGCCAATTATGGCTTCTGCTGATATGTTATATCAGTATTAATGTTTAATTAAGGTTTGTTGTTGGGATTATGAGTGGAAGGGTTATTTTATTAGTGTTTTTATTTATTTAAGAAGTATTATTAGTAGTAAGATTGGAGTATTAGAATGAGTTTAATGTGAAATTAGAGCAGTCAAAGAGGATTAGTTGACTGCTATTTGGGCATGTAAAAGAAATGGGATCATGTGATGATATAATGGAATGAATGGTTGTGATTGCATTATGTTTTTTCTATTTATTTATTTTTAATAAAAGCAAGTTGTTTTTATTGTACTACAATTAATATATTCTCTGTTTTTTCTTCATTTTTTTTCATACTAACCAAGAAATTCTCCAAATGCACTCTTGACTTCACTCAAAATATCTCATTCAATAAAGAGATGGAAAAATAACTAATTTATGAGCTATTTTGTTCAAACATCATATAGTATATGATCAAACATGATCGAGAGCATTCAACGCGTAGTCTCGGTCCACAGTGAAAGGCTCCGCACCTGAGCCTCGTTAGACTCAGCACCTTTCTCGCTCGAAGGATCTATGAAAAGAACGTTTTTGGCGACTGTAGCGGAGCCGAAGGAGATTCTTTCGATCGAGATTCGCTCAAAAAAAAGTATAAATAGCAGCCTTCGACATTGTTTGTTTTAGAAATCTCTTTGAGCGTAAGGATTGATTTATTATCGAAAGAAGAGTTTTCTGGCAAATGTAAGTAGGAGTGTTCTTCCTTTCAAGCCTTCTGCCTTACGGTCTATAGACCTTACCTCACTAATCTTCTTCTATATTCATTTCTGAATCGTATTGACAACTCGATCATTCAACTGTCGCTCCTATAGAAGAAATATTTCTTCTGAATCATTACATTTTTTCATTCATTATTTATAGTATATTTAAAAGCCTTTTTAATAGCAATTGCTCAAGCAATTCCAAATATCTTACTCGATTTCATAATTTTACTTTTACTTTTAGTATGTTCAAAATAGATTTCATAATTTTATAATTGAAAATAATTTTTTTTACTGAAATAATTTATAATTTTATAAATATCAAGCTAAAAGATCTAAGAAATTTCTTTACTTTTAAATTTTTGGTGACAAATTGAAACGAAAAGAATATATCAAATCAATATAAAATCGAGATGTGGTATATAATAATACTTTGAGATCCAAACAAATACGGTTACAGGCCCCTTTTATATTTTTTGCTAAGGAAAAGTACAAAGATGAAGATTGACAAAATATACCTACACTATATGTTCGCATCAAATTGCATGTGTTTTCTTTTTGTACTTTTGTCACTTAATAACAATTAAAATCAATATATATATTTTATCTTATTCTCTCACTTGACTGTGGTAAATGAAAATGTAATTTGGTGTATATATTGAACGTAGATTTTAAAAAAATTGGATCAAAGATACAAGTCGCTCGTATAGATCACTAAAAAATATGGTGCAGTTTTTTTGCTTTGATATAAAATTTTGAATTTGAATCTTAAATACAATTTATTTAATAGGACTTATACAATGCGATCCAAAATAGTCGGACTTAATTACGGATATCCAAAGAAATAAAAAGAGTTTGATTGTATTATTTGTAGGTTTTTGCTGTACTTTTTTCATTCAATAAATTAAGTTAATATAGAACTCCTGGAAACCAAAACCATGTGCTATAATAAATGAAAGATATATGCTTAATTCAAAATCTTGCAGAACCTTGTCCATCATTAAATGGAGTCAGAAAGAGTACCACATGAATGAACTCAACATCATTTTAAAAAAATATTTTTATCGGTTCCGATTAAATTTAAATTTAAATTTATATAGCAATTTGTACATTAAAGATTATAAAGATGTCGTTCAAGATTTTTGAATAAAGATGAAAAAATAGTTACTGCTCCGATGCAAACCTCATTGGATATCAATTACCTTCTCAAATCAAATGTTGATTTATCATATTTACCAAACCACTTTTTTTTTTTAGTTTTCACTTGGGTTGTAGAAGTATTTATTAACTAATCAATATATGTCAATTAAAATCATATAAAAAAAGATAAAATATTTTCCTGGCTGAGATATAATGATTCTTTGGTTTCAGTCATTGAGTATGTGTTCTAAAATTAATTTAATTTCTAAATAATTTTTTTTGCATTTTTTATTTATTTCTTTTTTCATCTTAATTGAGTAGTCATGAAGGTGCATGTTTAGTGCATAAGTTATGATATTAAGTTTAATTTAATGTACTTTTTTCCTTGAGAAATTTAATTAGCTGCTTGCCAGCTTCTAATTACCATCATTAAAAGGGATGCCAAAATAAAGCAAAAGTTAATTGATCCTTTTTTCAACATTGCTTCTCACTAATGGAGGATTAGTAATGATGATTAATGCCTTAAAGATGCACTTAGCCTCCATAATTGCTCATATTTAATAGTGGTTCACCTTTACTTGTTCACAATAATACAAATAAAAATTTCACTTTAGCATATTTTTTCCTTTCTATTTTACCTTTTACATTGACCACTGATTTCCAATTTTCTAAAACGTTTTAAAATTTTAATCGTCAAGGATACTATAGAAAGATATACCATTCGTCTATTATTTTCTTAACTGAGTACTAAAGGAACATAAATGATGTATAAATTAGAAGTTGAAAGAAGGTTTAATAGCACCTTGGTCCCTCATTTACTGATAAATTTTGTTTTAACTATTTTCTTGTGAAATAAAAAATATACCTAAATTATTAATTGTTTTATTATCTAATTATTCATATATTATGTTAAACGTATATTGCTACTCTATTTGGAGGACGATGCAATCCTAAAAATAATTAAAATATAATATTTTTCTTACTTATAGAGATCAGAATCACAAAATTTAATTAATTCAAATTTACATACCCGTCATTTCGATGAGAGCATCAACTAATATTTCTATTTTAGCGAAATGATTGAATGCATGTAAAGAAAGAAAATGTTGATATTAATCAATGTTTATTTGTTAATATTATGGTATTGAAATGATGAAACATGTGGACACCATTATCTAATGGAGGGCTCACTTCAAATTAATTAAGAAATTTTGGATTGATCCCTAACTTGTTTTAATTTAAATTGACTTTAATTTATAAACCAGCTAAAAGCAATGGAGATTTTTTAATAAATAAACAATAGTTTTCATGCAAGAACGAGATGGATACATTCATCTAACCACAAAAGAGATCATACATATATTTGTTGGCAACAAAAGTTAATTAAGATTTAACCTAAGTACGTTTATCCTTCTTTTTAAAATTTTAAATTATGTTCAAGAAAAATTGGGAGCCGAGAGTCTTTCAAAAATAACATCCCTACCTCCCCGAGGTAGTGATAAGATTTGTGTATATTCTATCCTCCCGAGATCTCACTTGTAAGATTTCACAGGCTATATTATTGTATGTTGAAGAAAAGTTGTCTGGTTGGAAGGCATGGTAATGAAATACCCGATTCGTTTTTACATTTTTAAAGTCTCCTTACTCAAATTTTCGATTCCATCACTTTTTATGTTAGAATATATCGAAGTTTAATTTCTCTTACGTCGCATCATCAATTTCTATTTACTTGTTGAAATTAAAGAAGTTGAACGTAACACAATGTATACCATATCATCTTAAATTCTTCTAAGTTTAATCTTATCTCCTCAGACAAAAATGATCCAATTATTCTTCTAATCGATCATATCATATCAATAATATTTCGAACCAACAATATTATGCCACGTAAATGGGAATAGATTCAACATAATATTATGTGATAATGCATGAAAAAGACAATCTTCAAGTATTAGGTAATTTGATAGTGAAATGTTAACTTCTGATTTTTTGAAAATATATTAATGAAATTTTTTGTTGCCTTTCATGCTATATAGTCTGAATTAGTTGGTGGGATGTGAAAAAATCTTTTAATTCCCCAAACCAAACACAAGCATATTCCCTTTTTCCACTTTAAATTCCGATTTACTTCTTAATCCATTAGTTGTCTTTTAGATTAGAAAATTGTTTTGATCTTTGCAAGTGTCTAGATTAAATTAATGAAGATCAATTATTTTTAAAATTTGTTTTTAGGTGATCAATGTGGGGTCCATGGTTTTGTGCTTCAAATAATTTAAATTTCTATACGGCATGTCAAATTGTGATAAGATTCTTCACTTTGTATCAAATTAAACTACAAGCTTCATCGCTTAGGTACAAACTTCAATCAATTCCTTTGAGTTTCATTCTTGAGAACGTACTCTCCAGGCAGAATAATTAACACGTTAGCTATAACACTGCACAGATCGATATACAAATCGCCTAGTATTCATTTATGACTAGGACTACTGAGGTATCTAATCTCATCCCCTCTCCTAATTTTCATTTGTGAGCGTCAATATCGACTAGAACTAGGCTTTTGGAATTTGATTTGTTGAAGTATTTTATTTTACATTATTGCTTATATATCTAAAAAAAAACTAGGACGGGATTATAAAATTGAACTAAAATGGAGATTATTGTCAAATCCAATTTGGGATCAAATGAACACAAATTTTATTGGTTCAAAAAAAAAAAAGGAATGCAAATTCAAGTGTTGTTAAATTAATAATGACAACATCAGCTCCAATAGATGTAGGAGCTAATTAGTTGGAATTACATCATGATTACAACAATTTGATTAAAATTAAAGTTGGAAACATAGTGTATAATACTAGAGGATTTGCTAATAATGACACTTTGGCCCATACATGTTTAGTCTAAATTGACTATGACCTAAGCACTTTTATGAAAGACAAAAAAATATGTTTAGATGAAAAGTATATAAAGTGAAGAAATTATCCTCTATAATTGTGGAGATTGTATCACTATATCACAAAGACGTTATTATATTATTGAGAGTATTGATTATAAAAACCATAAGGCTATAACGAGAAACAAAGTTCAAAATGTTTTGATCTATTGATCCTTTTAATATGAGTATTATAATAAGCAAAATGAAAAATTATGAAGAGTGTGGTCAGGCTATATCATTAGTTTGCCATTTTGATTGTCATTTTGGTGTCAGACAACATCATTAATGAAGCCCTAATTAGACTTTAGAAAAGATTAAAACAGCTTTGGAGAGTAATCAAATATTAAATGTTATAAAGGATAATATTTGAAATCAACAAACATTTAATAAAGCTAAAGTAATACTTCTTGTTCAAGTAAATTTTTCTGGTTGGAAGGCAAGATATTGACATGCAACTAGAGTTAATTATTTATATTTAGTTTTTAAAAGGGCGGTTCTTATATTCTAAAGAACAGAAAGGAATGGACTACCATAACTAATATGGTGCACCAGATGGAGTTGCTTTTCTCTTAATCAAAAATCTCGAGTTCAAATTCTGAATATTATAGAATTTTTGATAAAAAAACGCTTTCCCTGAAAGGAGAGTAAATTCAAAACATCATTAATCCCTAAAAATGTTTACTACTCCCTCTATATCATTTTAATTATCTTTTTAGATTTTTTCATATCCATTAAAAAATACAATTACTCTACTAAATTACCTCTATTTGTTAGAGGTAAAAATTATCTTAAATTCTTCTCAGTCTAAATCATATTTCTATGGATCACACGAGTGGTCCAATATAATTTTAATATAATATGATATGATTGTTATTGAGGACAAATTGCAGTATGACACGTAGAAGGGCATATGACATGATATAATTGTGATTTTAATTAAAAGAGTCTAGTTTTCATAAGTACCATTAGGTACAATATATATGTTGATGGTAAAATGTTTAAATCAAATCCAATAGTGAAAATCCCTTTATGCCTTTCTTGGTACACTAATGGAGTGTGATTTAGGTAGTGACCTCAAAATATCTTCTTATTGCTAAAGTCCTAAATGGAGTTAGTGCGTATGTTATGAATTCGATCGAACTTAATAACATTATTTCAAATTTTATATTATTTATATTAATAAATTCATTGAATGTGTCAAATTGTAAATTTAGAATTTAATAAAAAAAAAAGCGAGAATTCCAAACCCACAAACTTCACACTTCTGCTTAAACGAAATCCAAAGTACAATTTGCTCCTTTTTCACTTTGCTTTCCAATTTTACTTTTTAATCAAATCTTTAGCTATGTGACGTTACTAGACACAACTTTCTTTTCTATTTGAGCAAGTCTTATTCCACTTGGTACTTTCTATTCAGAGATCAAGATCGAGAGCCGAATTGGAATCATATATTGTGTTTGAAATTCAGTTATATGAAATATTTGATATTGTATCTAAAGTTAGATTTTGTTCAAAATTAATTTCAGACATTAAATATATGAATACGCATATCATTTTTTTTTTTTAAAAAAACAAGTACAAATAAAATAACGACATCAAAGTACGTATCGATACACTTTATCTCCCTAAAAAAGCTTGAGGGTTCAAATGACTAATAACCCTTTTTAATTATGAAGACACTTTATGTTGATAAAGGTTTTGTCGAAATTGGCCATCACCTATGCCCTTACGTTTTCTCTTTATATATACAGAGTAAGTGTCTCTTTCATAATTTTTCAAATCTTTATGACCAAAATCTTTAAATACTTTATATATTTCACTAAAAGTCTTCTTGATTTTATTTTTGTATAACTTACATAAATCCCGTGTAAAGAGTAAATTACATTTTATTCCTACTCTTTTTCTAATTACAATAATCCCTTGAAATTTGTACCTTCCGAATACAGAAGTCACCATCCGAATACATTAATTCACCATCCGGATACACTAATTCAAATACAAGAAGATTCTTTTTGTTGCGCTAAAAAAGGAATAAAATCTGAAAATTAATTAAATCCCATAAATTACGCTTACGTTTTTTCTTACTCTCAATCATACAAAGGCAAATCCTAACAGAACAAAGAAATTTAAAATTTCAAATTGCTCCCCCGTTCAACGAAGAAACCTTTCAGATTTGATTCAAAAAAATTTGTCGAAATTTTGGATAAGCGAGGTGAGTTAAATTGTTGTTGGACAAACGATTTCCTTTTGAATCTTCAAGTTCATCGAAGATCCTTTCAATTTTGATTCAAGATTATCAAAAAATTTGAGATTCAAGATTCCTTCTTCTCCCAGTTCATCGAAGATCCTTTCAATTTTGATTCAAAATTGTTGAAAAATTTGAGATTCAAAATTCTTCTCCTAGTTTATTGAAGATCTGTCAAAAATTTTGAGAAGATACATTAAGAATATCTTTGCTACTTAGCATTTTACTATTTATGTATCTTGTTTAAATTGATAAGTATTGTATTTATACTAGATACATTAAATAAATAATTGTTGCCCATAAGATGTTAGATTTGAGATCGATATATTACCGTGTGGTAGTTGCTATGTAATTGATACCTTTAGTATAAATTCGAATTTACGTATCATATCTAAAAAAATTATGCATGATACATTACTATTTATGTATCTCGTTTAAATTGATAAGTATTGTATTTATACTAGATATATTAAATAAGTAATTGTTGTCCATAAGATGTTAGATTTGAGATCGATACATTACCGTGTGGTAGTTGCTATGTAATTGATACATTTAGTATAAATTCA